>JAAOAN010000263.1:0-226067 GCA_013396205.1 Fusarium mundagurra | reverse complement strand
GGGCTTCTGGGGCCTAAGGCCTGGGGAGGAACGTGCGATGAATCCACTAGGGGCTCTTAGCGGGGACTTGAGCCTGGGCGATGAGTTCAGGGTATGTGACGGTCAAGAATTGTTGAAAGCTTGGAGTTTGGATGAAAGAAAATGAACAAAGGGAGTAATAACGGTTTTATTTACAATAGGATGATGGTTGTGTTTTGCATTCTCGTATAGCTGCAGATTTAGACAAAGCTTATTAACTGGCATTACTACCTGCAACGTTAACAAATCGGTAGTCATCTCTCGCTGTCTCTGCATACAGGACAAGGGTCTCTTTTGAATCTAAAACAAAACAACGTCCGTCAACGCCACCGCCTCCCATTGACATACCTGACACTGCCATGTTTCCTACCAAGGAATCAGAACAGGTATAATAACAGCCATATTAATAAATGAGATGGAATGAATGGCCCGAGACCATTCAATGTCATGCGATTCGATGCAGTGCGATGCGCGGGGTGTGTTATGTGTGCGCATTGTTCAACAACAATCACAGCTTTCAAGATGCTCCCTTCAAGTCACATCACATTCCGTTTCCACATCAACAGCATGCTCACGCAGATGGCAACGCAGCCAATCGTTCTTAATAAGCATCATCAACCATTCGGATCCGTGGAACCTACCCGGCCTTGTCGCTTGAATTGCCTCGCTTGTCTTGGTACAGTACAGCACACGAGACGAGACGACGACTCGCCGAGTACAAGTACGGAGTACAGTATCTCAATAAGGCGGCGATCCATAGATCGGCCTCAACGCTGGCTTGACACCGCCCTTCCAGAACGTGACACCAGCATTAATAATTATGGACAGTTAGATCTCGAATAAGATGAGCACTCTGCCGCTTTCAGTACTGGGTTCCCTAATCCGGTAGACCGTTCAAACCGCTCATCTTCAACCGTCAGCCACTCACGGTACGCGCCTCCAAAAGAGATGCCTCTCATTCAAGGAAACCATTCACTGAAGCCTCGACGCCTGGGTTTCAGGAACCGGGGGCCCTTATGCTTCGTGGAGCCTCTACGGGGGAGACCGAAGGCCCGGGCCCCATGCTGGACTCTGCGGGTGAGAAGCCGGAGTCCTTTTGTACATATGTAAAAACAACTGGGGACCTGCGGGATTCGAGGGAATAATTTGTATGTAAAAACCCTCAAATGGTCTTAGGGAGTAAGAAAATGAGACTAAATAGAAGATGCCAAAATAACTTCAGCACGCAGGCCTCCATGTTTAGGATAATTCCCCAAGTTTTTTGTCACTTGGAATAAAGACCCGAGAGTTCTCCCCTCCCTCGACATGGCTCAAGCATGAACATGGCGTGGAGCATGCATGATAGTGTGCTGCCAGTTGTACCATCAACTGCAAGCCGGACTGTCTGTACCTGGGAGGCTCAGATAAAGTCGACCAATCCCATTCCTGTCCACGCATTTCCACGCATTATTATTCTTTCACTGGGCTACCGTGGCAAACGAGCATTGCATTGCGTCTCCTTGTGCTTAGCGCTGCTCAACTCGCTACTGATGGTCGTTCGTCCTGAATCGGAAAGCCAATAGCCACTCAATTTATTCTCAAAGGCACCACCGAGTCAGTCAAGAGTCCAATGACCATGAGCCAACCAGCTCTCACTCACATCAATCGCTTGACGCCTGAACCTGAGCTCTTACTGGTGAGCGCGCCATTACGCCTTGATCCTGGTGAGACCCTGGCGCAGGGATGGCGAGTGATGGCTCAGGGCCGAGGGATGGCCATAACGAAGATGGGCCCAGCTCATTGGGTGCAATATCGTAGCTTGGGCGCTATCTCTGGAGGAATGTTCTGCCCTGGTAGCCATGACGTCGTGTCTAGAGAGTTGCCCAATGCGAAGTCAATGGTCTGTGAATCCAGTAAAGAGATCCATTACTATTCACGCTCAAGGTTGAGCCAGCAACCATCGGCTGACAGCCCCCAATTTATAATATGTTTTGGCTCTCACTCTCTTGACTCGGATGAGATACCACTCCTCAGCAAACCCTCATTGTTCCCGACCCCAGATTCCTCGTCTTTTGATCTTAATCTCAGGGACCTTGCGCTACTGCATGACAGTTCCATATTTAGCTCCCGCCAACAGAATGCTCCGATGCCGTTGGCCATGCTTTTTCTCGTATCAGCGCTCGCTGACCTGAAGAAGCAGTAGAGCATTTTCGTACCTTCATTCGTCGTTGTTTTGTTAAGCTGAAAGGTGCCTCGTCGTATGAAAACAAAGAAGCAAAAGGAGGCCTCTGGCTGTATGCATAACCACTAATCATCTGGTATCTTGTGTGCCTATTCAGTACTAATGCATTACTCGGCATTATGCCGATTTTCTTGGTTTACAGAGAAATACCGCGCAAAACTCGGCTTCCGTGGGATTTGGTTTATAACGCAACCGCTTACATCCATGCGGGATGTTTTGTAAGGGGGTTGCAACTTTGTAAGTGACAAGGAGCAGGTCACCCGTCGAGACGATCACATGTACATCATTTCTTTCACGACTCGACCGAACACAACACAGTATGACATGCCCTACTAGTTAGTGGTTCTCATTTGCAAGCACTGTTGGTTCACCATTGCGTATGTATTGTAAGGGCTCTCATATCTCCCGTCTCGTTTACCAACTGCCACGGATGGCCTTGAAACGAATTATCAATATCAGCCACATACACACGGTCCAAGGAACGCCAAGAACTGCAGCTCAGTCTATCGATCATTGATACACATATAGACTTAGGCTAAGAGAGGATGTAGTACCCAAAGTTCCTGGTGCGCTCACAGAGATCAGATACTCTCACACATGATATCGCCATGATCCATTGATATCCAACAACAATATACAAGACACTCATGAGTCCCTAGTATCTCCTATCTTGTTCCTGGTGCTCCCGGAGGTGGAAGTTGGTCAGGTCCAAAAGACATTGGCAAAAGCTACATAGCGTCAACCCCAAACTCAAGAACAAAGGGAACAGAGCGCAACTGACCTGTCGCAGTTTTGCAATCACAAAATCCTCATTCTTATCGAACATGATAATGGGTGTATCCAGTGTGCAAAACTCGCGAATACTACATCACCGAGAACACGCAACTCACCTGTTAGTCAAATCCATCATCATCTTCATCTACTCTCTCAAAGACACCCCCCAGTAACAACTCACAACTGTCTACACATTCCACATGGACTCGCCGGTGGCGCAATATCAGTTGCGACAGCAATGGCTCGGAACCCACGATGACCGCTCGTCACAGCTGTACCAAGGGCCACGCGCTCTGCACATGTTCCCACAGGATACGCCGCGTTTTCCACATTTGCGCCGCTCGTGAGCTCACCCTCGCTTGAGAGAACCGTTGCTCCGACGCGGAACTGGCTGTACGGACAGTACGCTGTGGCCTTGGCTGCAACTGCACGCTCACGGAGCTCTGAGAACTCGTTCGACGTAATCCCGTGTGCTGAACAGACTTCAGCCGTCTTGGCTGTGTCGCCTTTTGAGATAGTCTCTGGGGTCTCCATCATATGACCTGAGGGGGGGGAAGCAGAGGGCGAAGAAGGGGGGAAGGGAAGGAAAGAAAGGAAAGAAAAGGGTTTGTGGCGACGGGCGATTGATGCTTATATCCTATTCCGTGTCACTCGTCACTCGTTACACGAGCGGGCCCTTTATCGTGGACCTCTCCGCATCGGGCGCCTCCGTAGTGCGGGGCTGAGCGCCGAAATGACGGACCCTTCGGCTGGTTCCTATGATACCATATTGCTTATCATTTCTTTCCTTTAATACATAATAGGTAGGTAGTTAACTATCGTTTCTAACGTGCAAGGGTATACAGACTAGGTATGTAGACTATCTATGTTTGTATGTAAATTGTGTCCAAATATATATTATCAGATGCTATCAGCATCTTCTCTTCATGGTCTAATATCACTGTCGTGACCATCATGCACCTTTTCCTTACATTGCTGTCATCCATTCTCATTATAAATACGCACATATGACACAGAGCAGCACAAAACTCCAAACTCATCGCTCATGCATACTGCTTGGTGAGCGGTTGTAGACTGGTGCTTGAACGGACCCGACCGAATCATTTCCATATCCTTTGTCCCCAACTTGCGTTTCTTGTAGGTCTTCTTTGCATTTCATCTGGATTCCGGCATCTAGTAAAACCCATCAGATCCTCCAAACCTACTTGAGGTCGAGCTGACTGTTGGCGTCGACTGCGCCGAGCTTGTGTCGCTTGGCGTTGCAGGCTCCACGACCTGACTTCGGATCGACGTGATCCATTCGTGCTGCAACAACTCAACTGCTGACGATCGGTTACGAGGGTCTCTTGTGAAACATTTCTTCAGGAAGTCGATTCCCTGAGGGCTGAGCTGATCTGTAGGTGGCAGCTGGGGCGGGTTCCCTTGCGCAATGTTGTACATGATCGCCCACTCGTTGTCGAGCTGTGCCCATGGCCTTCTTCCGGTAGCCATTTCCAGAATGACACAGCCCAGAGACCAGATGTCGACGGCCCCAGGCTTACCAGGATTCTCGCCCTTGATCACCTCAGGTGACATATACATCGGCGTTCCTGTCATGGATCGGTTTGGCATTGTTCCTTGCTTCTCGCCAGCAAGTGTGCGGCCCTGTCGAGCAATAACCTTGGCGGCGCCAAAGTCCACATACTTGATGATTCCGTTATGATCGAGCAAAATATCTGCAACGCTGTTAGTTTCTCCACACTTAGGAATACAAGATACACCACTTACTTTCGGGCTTGATGTCTCGGTGGGCAATGCCGCTCTCATGCAGATAGACAAGACCCTCGAGCAGTTGAAGCGCATATACCATGATGACCTGCTCGTCTTCGATTCGACCATGTTCCAAGAGACTGGCCAAAGATCCTCCCGAACAAAACTCCATGAAAATGTACACTCGGTCTCGATGCACTTCGATGCCATAGTATGATACCACATTGGGATGATCCAACACTTCCAGTACACCCATCTCCTCTCTAATTTGCTCGGCGATCTGTGGGATAAGTTTGGGATCCTGCAGTCGAATTTCCTTAACGGCCATCAGATGGCCCGTGTCAAGGTTCATTGCTGCATAGACATTGCCAAATGTGCCGCCTCCTACAAATTGGCCTTGTTGCCAGCGCATCGTAACATTGGTGGCTGACGATGAAAGGTATGCCAACGATCGGTCGACTTCATTATTACCTTCCAGTACTCTTCCGACTCCCTGTCGCTCTGCAACCTTCTCGCGTCGATACTCATCCACCCTTTCGAGCTCCTCCATACGCTGTTCAGTGATAAATCGTGAAGCCTCTTCGTCGTTCAGCATTCGGTTCTTGTCAAGCCTGCGGAACTGTCCCACCAAGGCTTCGATTCGTTCTTTCTCGGCCTGTGCCGCGAGGTTCGATCTGGCGCCCATGATATCAAAGTGAGAAATAAGAAGAGACATGCACCCTGCGACCTTGGAACGAAGCTTGGCATACTCATCCTCGCCTAGTGCAAGGATGTGACGGCCTCGTGTCATGCCCATGGCCAACTCTAGCGCGAGTACGGCCCATCGAAAGGTCTTTCGGTCAGATGCAACGCAGTCGTCGCAAATGAAGCTCACCCAATCGAGGGCAAGTTTGGTCAATTTGAGGTTGTTCATCTGTCGCCTGTTGCTATCCATGTAGAGTAACGACCGTTGGCCAAACTCTGTGGCGAAAACGAAGCATGTTTGAATAAGTTCTTGGCAGTCCTTTCCCCGAGCCTGTTTTCTGATGATTTCCACACTGTCCATGAAAGTATTAGAAAGCTTATACGCCACCCGCCTCGTTTCTGTCAATCTTGAGTTGACCTTGTGGATGTTGGACCTCGATTCCTGCACAAGGTCAACATGCATATCGACAGCGTCAAGGAACGCCCTCCTCGCGTTGTGTAGGGTCTGGGGACTAGAAGCGCAGAGGCGTATGTGTCCTCGCTTTAGGTCGAGGTTCAGGTCTCGTAAGGGTACTTCGATCACTTCGCCAAACCAATTGATAGGATCCTCTGGCCGGAGAATGAGGACATATTGCTCGCCGAGCTCGTCGGGAAACTGGTCCTTGGAAGTAATAGCCATCATAACGGGTATATCTTCCAGCCTCTCCCGTAACTCGGGCGATGCGATAACATATGTGTTGTCTTGCTCAAGCAAACGAGTGTCGACTTGAAAGTGGCCCGAAGCTACCAATTGGTCGTAGAACTTTTGCATGGTTTCTGGTGGGAAGGATATGCTGTAGTCGGATGCGTGCTCGTAGTTGTCGTTCAGCATTCGAGTGAATCGCTGAAGCATCCGCTGGCGGACTCGTACGGAGTCGAGACAAGCCTTATAACGCTTACTCATCTCCGATGCGGTTTCCTTGGGCTTTGCTTGCAACTCCTTTTCGAAAGTCTGGCTGAGTCTGTTGAGAGCCTTGAATGTGAGTGAGCTAAACTGCTCCGCAACTTCAATGTGACCTCGCTGCAGATGGCTACCGATTTCGTTGGCGAAATCCCATTCCTGAAACAAAAGTTCTGCTTCCTTGAAAGTATTCTTGTTTCCACTCAGCTTCCAGTTTAGCATCTTGAAGTAATACTTCAACGCTTCCAGTACAACTTGGTCGAAAGATTCATCGATGCAAGGTGGTAGATCCCAGCCTGGTTCCGGGTGCGCAATGGATGTGCACTCAATCTTGATTCGAATGGCAAATTTGAGCAGAAGCTGAAATTGGGAGATCATTTGGTCCTGCATGAGAGGGTTTTGCTGGGCAGATTCCTTAACTCTCCTAGCATAAGCGAGACGGGTGCGGGTGATCTCTTCAATGAGACGCGAAGGGAAGCTGATAAGTGTAAGAAGCTCTTCGAGATATGGTGGTAGGTGGCGTTTGCGGAACGGCTCGGAATTCCTAATAAGAGTGTCCTTCGCCTTGCTAATGACGGTGGATATGGGTGCAAGCATTCCCTTTTCTAGGTTCCCATTGTCGTCGTTGTAGAGAGATTGAAGTCCGTCCTCTTTCATTAGCCGGTCAAGGAATGATGTTTCGTCGCTACTTATACCGTTTACAGCTGGCGATCGCTGTTTAGTCCGTGTAAAGTCGAGCTCATCATTCCCAACCCACTTCCTCAGGATGTTCAGTTCCGTGTTTATCATTTCGTTGGTGTTGTACCACGATATAATGGCATCATGTGCTTCTTTGAATGTGGCAGAGTCTGCTGCTTTGTGTTCTGCTGCGAGTGAAGCCCAAGAGGGGTATAGGTTTTCACACATCTCAATCTTGGCCACCATGTCTTTGACTTGTTCGTATGGTGGTTTTCCTGCTTCGCTCTCACCCTTCACTTGGAAGTTGATGATCTCGTCGAGGGTACGGTCAAGAGTAGACCGAGATTCCTCCAACATGCGTCTCTGGACAGGGATATGTCTTCCACAAACCTTGGATCGGATGCCCAGCCACAATTCGGTCTTGTGGGCACTCTTGCCCGCCTGTTGATCCGCCGATCCAATCAGTCGTTTTTTCTCTTGCCGTACGACATCTCCAGTAAGGACGGCCTCGAGCATACCGTGCCACTCAAGCCTTTCGCGATTCTCTGGGTCTTTCAAATCCTCGTCCGTGGGCTGAAGGTTGTCGTTGCCGTAAAACATGATGGTCTCCTGGTCGAAGCGATCGTCATATGGACCCTCCGACGAGGGGGTTTCGCCTTCCGAGTCCGAATCGTTTCCATTCAAATTTGAGTAAGACGAAAAGTACCCTCCACTATAGTCCTGCCGAAGTTTCTGTACATATGCTCGCTCCTGTGCTCGGAACCTGCTCTCACTCTGCCGTGGGCGCGTCTTAGACGATGATCGGATTGACTCTGTGAAAGATGGTGTCACTGGCGGATGAGCTGGTTTCCTGGAGGTGGCAGGATTGTAGGTGTTCGAGGGTGTCCTCGCCGGACCCAATGGTCGCTGCGGCCAGGAGCCATTGGGTGTATAGGCCGCACCATCGTCACCAGCAGCAACCCTCTGTGACTTTGGGGCACCGTTGATGACCGTCCCAGGAAGCAGAGAAGTCAATGACCCTGTGTGGCCGGATGTCTCGTATCGGGATAAATTACCCAGCTCGTCCTGACGTTCTGTCGCATGAGGATCGCCGTTGGTTTCGATCGGAGTTTCGTGTCTGTGACTCCTGTTCTTGTCGATGCGGCCATCTTCTTCGGTGCCTGAGAAACGAACCGCTCGGGGCGATGACTCGGTCATCCTAATGGGTGTGTCTGGGCTGGCACCCAGGTGGAGTTGGAAGTATGAGCGCCCCTCAGCGTCACGTCGAGTTGTCGTGAGTAATACGAAGATATAGTTGTGATTGTGGAAAAGTCCAGTTTAAACAGATTTTTCTCGGCGCTCGAGTTGTGGTTGAAGAGTTTACGATGGATCGAAGATGGCCATGGAGAGGGGGTTGAGCTTGAGGAGCTCTTGATGCAAGCAGATCGAGATGGATCGCATGGAGGAGTGGCAACCAAGAACCGCGTGCAATTTCATAGCCAATCATCGCGCTTTAAGCATCTAGTGGCGCATGAACTGTGGCTCGTGTGTGGCGAAACTATGGGGTCAGACCTATCATGAAGACGTTGGGAAGACGAATCATGACTACTAGTCTGCCAACCTCGGAAAAAATCAGCAATGTCAATCTTCTTTGTACTACACGGGCTTACATACTACTAGGTAGGTCAAGGACTCGTAGAGCCGTATTTGTCTTTAATGGCAAGCTGCTGTCATGACGATGCATATTCTTACCACTGATATGATAGATAGTTTATTATATACTGTTGTATGTCTATTATTTTACTATGATGTTTCACTACTGTTATTGTATTGTTGACCGTACAAACTTAATTCACTGGAATCTCTCGAGTCCATGATATATCCTGACTGAGGTAGACAAGTGGAAATAGTGACTGATCGAGGGAATGAACATGAAGATATCATGTATGCCTTGCAGATACCATTGTGCTGTGTGAGTAAGGACGTGGAATATGCCGGAAAGTTTCATTCTTGCAAGATGCCGCAAATCACATCTACTTATAAAAACTGATACTGAGCTTTGAGCCAAGAATACTTAGTGAAGGGAAAGGCTGGATTCTTCTAAGGTAGGTAGCTATGGAAAGAGAGGACTATTTATAATAGTCCTTAGGCATTCACTTAATAGAAATAACATCAAGATTGCCTATATCTGCCTAAACAGGCTTCCTGCATATAGGCATCCAAGGCAAGCAGCAAATACACACAAACAAGAGCATCAGTTATCCAACAAGAATGATCGTTATCGATCCTCTAGATCAATAAACGCAAGATGACTACCCTAGACCCGGCCAACGCGAACGGACCAATTTATCACCTTCGCAACAATATTCGTATAGGGTTTAGCATGCTGTTATTTTAATCAAGCAATGGCCGGAACGAATCGATGCAATGTATACCATACACACAAGCCTGAGCGTCATGCTACCAGTATAGTGCGCTGGGAATGGCATAGAGAGTGCTAAGCCGTGGGAAATTATTGCACAGATTACGATTTATGCATATAATCTTACTCAGAAAGTAAAGGAAAGCTGCTCATAATTTCCGACATATACGAATTACTCCATACCTATGCTCCTTATGTACTCCGTACAGCTGCCGCATGGCACAACTTGATTCACCAGGTCGGTTACGAGCCGAGTTGTACATACAACGGAACTCAATCTCAGTCGGCCGAAGCAACTGGTGAACAAGACGATACCAGCTTTGACGGTTCGGTTAGGCATACTGAAGAGGTTAGCAATCCTTTAAATGGCATGCAGACGGAACCACTAATAAATGGTGAAACTCCGGGATGACGCTTTGACATCAAGGTCCTGATCTAATAATCCATGTACCAATGTGGCCAAGGCAAAGACGGATAGAGAACAGACAGTAGCCTAGAAGTACGCTAAGTTGATTGTGGTATGTTGACATAAAAAATCCTCCTCATTTTCGTTCGATTGGCAAGGGTTGGCCCCGGAAATGTTTGATCAGTTCAGAGTCCTCAATAGCCTCAAACCGAACACTCCATCCCTGTTCCGAGGGAGGAGGTTCCGTCTAAGACGACAACAACAAACTCTATCCAATGTCAAAACCACATGGGTGTGGGTTTGAGCCACGGCGGCTCCGTCTCGGAGGTCGAGGTACATTGACCAATGAGCAGGAATTCGAGGTCTGACATGCGGTAACAAGACCGGCTTCCACGGAGTCATCGCCGTTGATACTAATGACGCTAGATCAGTGGCTAGGTAGGTAGGCGGTATTCGATAAGTCCCTGGCGATAGACCGACTCAGCTGTTGCTGATACGTAGTCATTAGTCTCATGTAAATCGACAGATTAAAAGCTTATTAGCGTCATAACTTACATCTGGCATGACTGACAACTCCATATCACGATCACAGGCTTTTGGCCATATTCAATACATACAGACCCACTATTGTCTACGGAACTTGCCATATCCGCTGTTAGTGGTGGTAGGCGCGTTGTGTAACATACATGTAGGACTCTGCAGCGGCCTGAGATAGTCCGTTGCGGATGCCGGCACAACGTTTCGTTCATAGTAGTATCTGGATACCACCCGAACCCGGATCGACATGTCGCTGTCTACGCAAATCGACTTCCATGAAAGGACATTATTTCCTAAGGCTAAGCTTACCATGCGTTGGCTCTGGAAATCGCTTGGTGGTTGTCAATCACATCAAGATGTCATCAAATCAACCGGGGTCAACAAACACCAACATCCTGGTCAGGTCAGCGCGGGTATGTATTTGCGCAGCATTAGCGCATATGCATGAAGCCAAGGTAGGTATAATAGTCGGTCCTTACAAAGTCCTTGTGGTCTCGGTCTTCGTTTTGAAAGAATGAAGAAGCCATGTCGTATGTCAAGGCTATCCAAGTCTGCTCAACAGTCAAGCGTCGCTTTCGCCACCTCTTGTGGTATGGCCTGATGCACTGATAATATGTCCAAGAACTAGATCCACATATCCGAACTACATACAAGCTTGTGTGAACCATCCCACGCGCGGTCACACTGAGGGTGTGAAAGCTTTCCTGCGTATGTAGCCAGATTAGGGAACATCTCGGTATATCATCAAAGAAACTTTTCGTCCCATCGTGGCCGACCAGGCCGAGAAGAGTAACCTTGCTGGTGGCTCTTGAAAGTCGGGATGACATGTCATGTTTGACAATAAAAATTAAGTTTGAAGCTGCATGGTATCGTAGTCAGGTCGGTGGTTGCAACGGCCACAAGGAACAGAAATTCTCCTGGCCATCATCTCTGTTGAAGCCTCAGCTCAGAAGCCGAGCCTTGGCGTCGCGTGGGGCCTGGAGGAGACCTAAAGATCCTTACTAGGGCTGACCAGGGCTGCACGAAATGAGAGGGCTCCTGTAGGTACCCGACGGTTGGCCTGGTTAGCTGTCACAGCTTGGTGGAGAGAAACCTCTCACCCCGGATTCGAGCTGATGGATGACTTGGGTTGCCAAGGACTTGGAAGGCTCGCCTCATGATACTGTTGATGTCTGGCTAGGTATGCTGTGTTGTGTTGGGCTTCGCACCGGCTGCGTTGGGTCACGAGGGCCAATGATAATGTCATATCTCACCAGAAGGCTGCTGATGGCCTGTGAGATGATCAGATTGTTGATCGACGTGCTCGGATCGTAACTTGATACCAACGCCAACCGATGTCAAACATGAGCACGAGGCGGGAAATTGTGGATTACAGGGTGAGCGAGGCGGCGACAGTTGGGCTTCGACACAGGGATGCCACATTGCAGGAGACTCGCCCTGATTGTAATGCAAAGATCTGCTAAAAAGAAAAAGAAAAGTCTTTAGCTAGATGGATAACACAGCTGAATGTTTAGTTTGTTTCCATTGTAACTGTAAAATTGCGCAGTGGAGATGGGGTAAAGATTCGATTACATCATTGCCATGCTTCTTATCTCTGAGCAACAGGACATGGATGGACCATGCTGCCTTTCTATGCTCAAAGGTTGCATAAATAATATGTACATACAGATGTTAGTTAATTGAGATGAAGCCCTGTAAGTGTAGGAAGTTTAGGGGGGCTACTGCAACTAGCCCTGTCCCAGGTGGCTGTGGCTCTTCCCGCGTACCATCAACCGTGCACAGATCTAGGTGGTTGCTCAAAGACAGGCAGTTACCTTATGGAAGGCGTACCTTAGTACAGATGAATCAGGTTCCTTATTACAGCTCTAATAATCGATCGCACAATGAGACAAAAATTTGAAACATGCTGACAACGAAACGCTCCGGGAAGAAGGAACGCAACCTCTGCTCCACCCTTCTCACTCATTCTCATCCCTCTGTTGTCACCATCCAAGCCCTGCAATTTGCCATTAGCATACCATAGAATCCTGCTACCGTATTAGTGCCCAGAGACGAGCTTCCATCTGATGCATGATTCAATGGATGATACGATCGGTTACACCTTGGAACGAAAGTTCCGTATCATTCATGAATATGAGCCGAGTCAGTTATCGTTGCGACCTCAACGTGTCACTGACATCCGACTTACACTGATACATGGCTGTCTACATCACGAACGCACCGAACCAACTCATCAGGGTTGCCCCGTGGCGTTGACGCCGCTGAATGGGAGTTAGGGAGAAGGTGACATCGCAACCCTTCAGGATACGGGAAGCGATTTTTTCCCATCCACTTGACAAAGTTTAACAAGATAAACGCTCATTGTTGATGCCCATGAGGCGCCACCCGTCGAAGGGAAGGCATTCGTGAATTACTCCAGGCACACCTAGGTATTTAGTGTACTTATGGCGGACCGATCATAGATCTTCGTCTAAGGCTCTGAGCTACGTCTTATCCTGCAGCAGTGAGGCTGAATATTAATCGTCAAATGCTTCAGGTACCAAGCAGATCTGCCCCTTTCAGGATCGGTAGCGAAATCAAGAGGTAGAACAACGGCTCGTTTAGTGGCATTACTTACGGATTGCCCAATCGCAGTCACAATTTACAAGGGTCCAACTAACACAAGGTTCCAGTGATGGGTGCGTGCCCAGGCGTGTGCTGAATCGCCTTCTGTCTAAACTTCAAACTCGCAACCATCCTCAGAAAATTTGCCCCCTCCCAAGGCCTGGCTGGCTCAAGCAGCACTGACGCCGCTTCACCTTGGATGGTCGCCTTTTATTATTATTACTATTATTATTATTATTATTATTATTATTATTATTTTTACCAGGGATATCTTGAACGGCCCTGGATTGCTTTCTCCCCGATCGGGGTACGTCGGCTCCTCGTACCGGCCTATGTACATTACATTGTAAACTGGTCTGTGAGCACTACTTTACCTGCTGGGGGCTCACTAATGCATCCCGTCGTTCGAGGTTTGGGACCGTTGGACACGCGGGCTTAGTTACCCCACTAGCTAACTAACTTACAAACTCACTCCACTCGCCGTCACAGACCCGGACCTGGCTTGAACTCGACACGACAGACCAGACCCTGGACTAGGTAAAATGTCTCTAGCTTGTTTGCTTTCGGATCCTCGTCCTGCTGAAGCAAACGCTTCCGAGACAGAAACGGGGATTGCCATGGTCATGGCCTCATCGGCGCTGTGTCCAGGGGATCCTTGATGTTTGTCCCGGTCCCATCTATAACCACCATAAGATCGCCCTCATATTACGTTTGAGATGCCATCCTCTTCTGGCCTACTTCGTGCCTCTACATACTCAACATTCTTTTAGATCCAGTGGATCGACGTTTCGCCTTGGTTAAACCTTAGGAGCCCACCACTACAGCCATCACCTCCACGCACAAAATTCAAGGCTTATTATAGACGCCGCCACTTCGCCTACCTTATCTGTGCATCCGATCTCTTGCCATCGATCGAACACTGTAAATTGTCACGCCGCCGACTTTCATAACTGCTAGTGGTGGTAGCATTGGACTTCGATGAAGCACCCTTCAGCTAGCTCTTTGAATCAACACAGTTCTTTCCTTGGCAGACAAGATCAACTTACAATTGTTTCATCAGATAGAATACCGAGTGAGTACGATGGTAAAGTATGTTCTCGAAATTCGAGTTAATCCCTTTACTCAGACCATTCTGTTTCCGACGCCTTGCCAACATGTGCGATTTCACCAAAAACTATTACATCTACACTTCTTGCACAGATCCTGGGACACATTTCTGCAAAACTTCTATAGATGGAAGTCGCAAGCATGCCTGTCCCAAAGGTCCTCACGAACGCTATATCGTTCTCCCGGAAAGCTGCCCATTGTGTTGTGGGTGAAACCAAAAACTGCGGTTGATGTTAGACTCGACACTCTCAGAAAGAACACTGCAGAAACAGCCATACCGTACTCACCATGGCCAACGAATTTCATATTCTCCATTGATATGGGATTGCAAAAATGACAGCCTGGTTTGAGGCTTGTATTGAATTCAAGGCACCAAGCTGATGTTTCTTTCCATCCAATCGAAGCAGAGCTACGAATTCGAGAGTACAAGCGCAGGATCTTGAGCCTCCCATAGGGGTTTGAACGAGAAGAACAAGCAGCAGAGATGCTATCGACGAGGAAAGGGAAGCAACATGCGATTTTATCGGAAGCATTTATGAAAAACGACAGAGGCAAGCGAACCAAAAACATTAGCCAGCGACAGATTTGAAAGTTGAACATCGAGCTAGACCCCTAGAGGCTCCTTTGTACTGGTACACGGGAATTTTACACTAAATTGGCGTTATGGAAATAATTAAAAAGAAATCTATGGTCACTGAATGCGAATTTATATGTGTGGCAGACGCGGCCTCAGCTTCTTAGCTATTGACTCTGAGCGATCGGAACCCACGCCGTTGAACGGTACTATGATTGACATGGAAAGCATACTGCTACATATTTTACCACTCTTAGGCTTCTATCGGTTCATATTTAGCGCACGAAAGATGAAGGACTCTGGTCATAGCTACTATAGAGCTACTGTTGTCAGCTGGTTCTGCAGGCTGCCGTTAGCATGTATTGTGGCTGATATGCCTTACCGAGCATGGCTTACCTCGCAGATTCGGAAGATGCAACACTCCAATTATCGCCAAATAAGCAGGGATGTCGTCGGTGTTTTCACTGCGTGGTTACATTGCCGTTGACATCAGGACCGTCACGACGGGTGACGGAATGCGCTATGCTATGCTAGTGAGATGTAGGCTGCCATCCCACCATCTTCTTTAGGCTCTGACAGCTCGCTAACGGCAATTGAGTCCCTTAACCCCACTGATCTTGGTCAACATACGGCTGAGATAAGAGACAATATGCAAGTAAAGGGCAAAGATCAGAGTTAATATGGAGTTTGGCCAGGTATAAAGTTGATGCTGCGGGGAATGAGGGGGAATAAGCGCGCCTGTGCGAGCCTTTGAGGCGCATGCCGCGCGGGATGTACCGGTAACCGTTTGACAGTCTAATGAGGCGGAACATTATGGCCAATGGCCTGACATTGAGGAGAAGAGAGACAACAGGGCCTGTATGATGCAGCTGAGAATAAGCGAGATCTGTCACGTTCATCCCTGTTGTTTGACGAAGTGTCGGCTCACTCCCCGCGCTTAGACCTGCGACGAAACCATGGCTGCTAGGACATTTTGATGCTTAGATCCATGTGTTTAAAGAAGAACAAGTCGGTAGCTTTACGCAGTTCCGGGTGAATACTGCTTACGCGTATATGCCTTAGATGCTCGCTATCAGTGGATGTTTCAGTTGGCCCCTGACTATTCCACTTTGACATTGGCTTGCGAGGCGTTATGGGTCGACTGTGGATTGGGGACGTCCTTCGGATAACCACAATCCACACTAATAGCTTCCGCTCTTGAGGCCTTTGAGCTTTTATCACGTTCAGGACAATCTCGTTACAAATTCTCCTGATTCTCGGAAAACTAAAGGTGATTAGGGAGCATGGTGTGGGGGCCATGCACAAACCTGGCTCTGTTCGTTTTGTGGGTTGGTACTGCAGTCCGCGGGAACTAGGCATGAAGCTTAAATTACGAGGAGCCAAGTACATAGCAGTCAGTGTAAGCCGTCCTACCAGTTTCACGTCATTTATGTGCACCATGGTACAGAAGAGTCTATGACGCCTCTTCCACAGCTCCTAACACCATGTCCTTTGCGCAGACAAAGCGAGTTACGTGCGTATCCTGCCTGACATTGACAAAACCATGACACTGGAATGTTGGATTGGTCCTGTTTCTCTTTGAAACAAAAGGTCTTTATCCGACTTCACATGCTAAGTTTCATGCCGCCTACTAAGTATGACGTCCGTTTATCACCGTAAATCCCGAACCGAGGTACTGCCATACCTTTGGTAGATATTTTGAATAGATGACAACACCGAGCGACCTGTTTAATTTATGCAGAGAGTGAATCCGCTGATACAATGACCGTATTTTCCATGCCATGTGGTCAACGGCCCGGGCCTTTAGCTCATTCATTCATTGTTCAACTCGGCCGAGAGAGCGGTCGGGGGATTAGTGGAGAACAACCCCAGATTCCATCCCATGTGGTTGTTTTTTTGATAGGCCCCACTTCAAGCCGAGGCACAACACCCCTTGAACCTTCTTTAATTTCAGCCGAGCGGTCATACATTTAATCAATTCTCCTTATTACCTTAACCATACAATTGACTCTCTTCAACATCATTTTATTAGTAACTGCTACTCCGCAGTGGGTTAGTATTTGCGTCACCTGGAGTTCCCTTGAGCCGCGTATAGACAACAATCGAATCACAATGCCCGTTCCTGAATCTGAGTATCTCAGCCCCGTCTGGCGAGATGGGATCTTCAGTCAGTCTCAAGATGATCTAATCTATTCTTGGTAGAGATTTGCTTACATGTGAAACCGTCTAGATGGTCGCGTTATCTTTGTGACTGGCGGTGCAGGCAGCATCTGCAGCATGCAGACGCGAGCATTAGTTCGTCTGGGTGCAGATGCATGCATCATTGGTCGAAGTGTCGAGAAGACAGAGCTTGCGGCCAAAGACATCGCGAGTGTAAGAGAGGGAGCCAAGGTGATAGGAATCGGTGGCTGTGATGTTCGAAAGGTATGACACGTGTCGTTTGTTGACGACGGTTATGATGATACTGACTGTGCATAGATCGACAGTCTTCAGGCTGCTGCTGAGCGATGCGTGAAAGAGCTTGGAGGGATCGACTTTGTCATGTAAGTCTTTAAATTGACCATGCCTGCGTATAAGATACTAATGAATATCATAGCGCTGGTGCAGCTGGCAACTTTGTCGCTCCCATTGAAGGCCTCAGCTCTAATGCATTCAAGACAGTAATGGACATCGATGTCTTGGGAACATTCAACACGATCAAGGCGACAATGCCCCATCTCCTAAAGAGCTCAACCCCTCGGATCATCTACGTCTCTGCCACTTTCCATTACACCGGCATGCCTCTCCAGGCACACGTCTCTGCAGCCAAGGCATCTATTGACTCACTCATGGCGTCCGTTGCCCTGGAGTATGGACCAAGAGGGGTGACAAGTAACGTAATTGCCCCAGGAGGTATCGATGGCACTGAGGGTCTGGCCAGATTGGGGAGCGATGCGGAAATTGAGAAGAAGAGATACGCCAAGGGTATCCCGCTGGGCCGCGCTGGAACTGTACGGGATATCGCAGACGCGACAGTCTTTTTGTTCAGCGACGCCGGAAGCTATGTCAGTGGACAAGTCCTAGCTGTTGATGGTGCGGCATGGAGACGCCAGGGAGCCATCAGCGTGGGAACCGAGGCTGGCATGGAGTACCCGGATTATATTCTCAACGGAGAGTTCTCAAAGAACCTGCGAGATCCAAGAAAGAACGGAAAGGCTAAGTTGTAAGGATACTGGCTGTTGAACGGCATGGGTCAAGCTCCAAGATTACCATTTGACGAAGCAGATATGGAGTATCATGAGGCGATATTATTTTTATATAAACTAAGCTATGATCTTGCAATATCAGATCAAGTGTTTGCTTGAATCTGGTCATCTTATCAGCTGGACCTGAGCGCCCCCGGGGAGCAGTGGATCGGAAGTGACGGAGATACTTGTTCTGGGATGATAGATAACATCCAATTGGGGATCCGCCTTGGCGTTGACATCTCCGGAAGTGGATGGTCTGATGGAGTCGATCTTAGTCTCCACCATGATGTGTTGTTGAATATCTGACAAGAATAACTGCACTCCAAGTACGATAGACTGTTGACTTCTTGAGACCAGAATTGCCAGGTTCAAGTCTTTTGATCTACCTGCATGGCACATTAGTTATATGCTTATTCTATACAGCACAGTTATTTGGCAAACGAATGCCCTGTGAACCCCATATTCTCCATTCCGAAAAAAGAGCCCGAAACCTATCGAAATACCACATGCCATTTCACGATTCGATCCATGAACGAAGAGCCGGAGATAGTACGGCATAATCGACCTCGTGAGAGCCGCGACCCGGCCGACATCCAATAAAATTGCCTCCGATGGCCGTTGCAAGTCTCTCCCACTTTTGGGCAAAAGTGCCTGGAAGCTTACTCCGTAAGAAAAAGCCAATTGTGGCTGTCTAGGGGAGGAAAGAAAGCTTAGGAAGCTGATCCTAAATGACAAAAAGATTTAGGTAACTTAGAATAAATTTAGTACAAGTTTAGGATACCTTCTACTGAGTTTATTTTGACACCCTATCTCAAAGTCTGATGTTTTCCTGTCTATCAGATTACAGAGACAGGTTGATAAGTTGGTGTGGGCTTGCATTAGCGTCCGCTAGGGCAAGGTAAGGAGGGGTTGTTTTTGAGCTCTCATGAGCTTTTCGCTGCTGAAATGACACGGGCTAATCGTGCAATTGACAGATGAGGCAGAGTGATATAGTCTACACCCACTGGCAATCATCAATTCCTTGGATATAGACATCTCAATCTCTCGTTGTCTATCAAATCGACGCTCTTAGCACAAAGGATTCGAGAAAAACAAGCCCGGTCTGCAAAATCATCATGATTATGGCGTCAAGAGAGTTTCCTATCTAGGTATGACTATCCAAGAAATAAGAGGGCCCAGAGGATTTCAATTAGCTCAACTAGAGAATCAACCTTGACCCGGAGAGATCCAGTGTGTGGGAACTATGCATAACCTTGCAGCTACACGGCACGCCCAGAGCCGAACAGGGCGGGGAATTACCTACGATACCATATCTTTCGACTCTCATAAGAACGTACGTTATCTTTTTGTAATAGGTAATGATGAGAAATATATATTTTATCCCCTCCTCGTTCTCTTCTGACTGCTTCTCTTCTCTTACTTTCCCCCTAGTCGTCAACAGTGGCTACGAGTAAGTGTGTATAGCTTCATTCAACGTCCCACACAACCAAGATGCACGCCAAGCCCCTCTCCCTCCTCTTGCTGTCTTCCCTTCCCTCCTTGACTGCCGCCGAAGATGTCCTTGGCCTTTACGTCTTTCACCGTCACGGTGATCGCACTGCCAAGGCCTGGAAGCCCGTAAACTTCACAGCTCTCGGAGCCGACGAGGTTTACTCTTCCGGTTCTTGGTACCGCGATACGTATGTGAGCAAGGATGCTTCACGAAAGATTACTGGCCTCAGCCCCGAGTCAGCCGTCTTGTCTCAGCTAGATGTTACTTCTCCCGTCGATGCTGTGCTTCAGAACTCTGCTCTTGTATTCTTGCAGGGGCTTTACCCTCCTACTAAGCAGTTTGAGACCCTTGCCAATGGGTCCAAGGTTGAGGCTCCTTTGAGTGGATATCAATACATTCCCATTGCTTCAGTAGAGACTGCAGCCAGCGACAAGAACTCTGAGAACAGTGCTTGGCTTCAGGGCAACAGTGGTTGCACCAACGCGGAGGCTAGCTCGAATGATTACTTCTCCTCCCCCGAATACGCTGGAGTATACAAGGACTCTGAAAGCTTTTATCAGGGCCTTCTGCCTGTCATCAATGGGACCTACGGCAAGGATGAGGCCAACTTCCAGAACGCCTATGCCAGTAAGTTCGGAGATAAATCTCGAGCACATAGACCCCCCCCACTAACTCGCATAGTCTTTGATCTCATCAATGTTGCTCATATTCACAATTCCAGCATCCCTTCTGATGATCTGCTCGATGAGTCCACCCTGGAAAAGCTCTATCACCTCGCTTCTATCCATGAGTGGAACCTCGCGTACAACAGCAGCGAACCTGTCCGTGCCATTGCTGGCTCTGTGCTTGCTGGCCAGATCATTGAGGCTCTTGAGCCCCTTGCAGAGGGTAAGAAGGGACCCAAGGTCAACGTTCAGTTCGGTGCCTACGCCGCCTTCATGTCTTTCTTCGGTCTTGCTCGCCTCGACAAGGTCAGCCCTGACTTCAAAGGAGTCGTCGACTACGCCTCATCTATGGCTTTTGAGCTCGTAACCAACGCCACAAACCCTACTGCCGACGACGTCAGTGTCCGCTTCTACTTTGCCAACGGCACTGCTGCTCAACACACCCCGAAGATGTTCCCTCTCTTCGGCAAGGATGAGACCACCATCTCTTGGAAGGACTTCAAGACTGGCATATCTGATTTTGCCATTGAGGACACCAAGCACTGGTGCAAGCTTTGCGGAAACAACGATGGCACCTGTGCTAGTAACTCGGATGATGACGCTACTTCGTCTCAATCAAGCCCTGGCGGCTCTGGCAACGGTGTCTCGAAGCCGGTTGCTGGCGTTATTGGCGCCCTTGTTACTCTCGTTGTCATTTTGGGTGTCCAGGCTGCCTTTATTCTGCTCGGTGGTCTGCGACTTGTCAAGAAGTCGACGCTTGCAGCTGCTGGCGCATCTCAGGCCGGAGCAGTCAAGGCGTGAATATGAATCGATAGGTAAGGGGGAAAGTAAATGTTTCTTGGTCAGAATATGCATAACCCACGCGATGTTATGATTTTTCTACCTTCAGATACCAGAATAGCCATTATGCAACGAATTGATGTGTCAATGCTTTATCTAAGACAATATCGCCGAACTCTCATGGCTATGATCTAATAATGATATCCAAGAATCGTGTCATGCTCCCCTATGAAGTCTAACAGGAAATAAACATTAAAAATAACCCAACCCTGGGTACTCTAGAAACGCATCTGTTGCTTTTACCCAACTCATGATATGTCAACCATCTTAATTCTTCGAAATTGTTTGAACAGCTAGCGAAGACCAGTCATATCAAGCAAATCATGGCGATAGTAGAATGCTCGCACCCGCTTACCGTAGATATCTATAGCAAGTCAGCATGAGAACCAACGTGCGATGGAAACCGACTTACACATAGGGATGCTAATAAGGCACACCACCACTTGAATCGAGGATATCGCCAGCATTGTTCGTTCGATACCACCGTGATTAATCCAATCGTAGGCAAAGAAAGTCAAGATGAAACTAAAAAAGTTCTTGAATATGATCATGATGGTGAAGCCCTCAATGGTCAAATCCCCTGCCATGATGTTAGCGGCAGCTGTTTATACGAGCAGAGAAACATACGATAGGCATCAACAATGTAAAGTGAGCTGGCCACAGCACCAATGACCATCCCCGCGACTTCAAATCCAAAAAACATCAGAGGTATGACATATGAGTATTCCTTTTTTACCACACCAGGTGCCGTTATGGCGAACCCATATAATCCGATTCCTCCAATGATCATCATAGGGATCACAAGAAGAATGCGAAACTCTGGTTCGTATATGCCTTTGTTGAGCTTGGTCATGTACTTGACGCTTGTGTCAGCGAGCAGACCTGCCAGGACAAAACCTAGGACGGCACCGATGAAAGGGCCCGTGTAAGTGTAGCCGGCATCAACCTCATCCCAGTAGTAGGGAGACCCTATGAAAATGGCGGCGACGATAACTCCGATAAATACTGTCCAGCCGATCATGGCTCCCTGGATCAGGCAGCCCCAGATAAATGCTGGATGAGTGAGGAGGGGAAACGGTCGCAGCAAAAGGACCCAATATCGCTCGTCCGTCTTCCGGCCATCAAAGAGAGAAATCGACTGAAGAAAGGTCTTCTTAGGTGTATTAGAATGGCCGATTGGTTGAAGAGCATTGGACCTAGGCAAGAAGGTGAAACCAGTAGAGTGCTGAGCAAGTTCCCGAGAATGAGAAGATCCGGACTCTGCCTGTGGTGACGGCGTTTGACGTTTATCCTTAGTAGTCAATTCTATTCCTAGCTCACCGGTCGTGTCAGTGTTCAGACTGGCTTCTCGTCGATATGCTGTCTCAGGACAGAAGAAGAAAATGGCCGGGAGCGTAGCAGCAAGAAAGATGGCAACGAAGTAGAATGTCCACTTCCATCCCATGGAATCAGTGATTTTGCCAACCAAGATGGGTGTGAAGAAGGCACCACCGAAGACCGCCAGGTTCGTAAAGGCCATTCTCACTCCTCGCTGGTGGACAAAGTAGAGGTCACCCACAGCTGCATTGAGCAAGCTCTCATAGGGTGCGCAACCAACGCCTTGAACAATTCTGGCTCCAATGAAACTTCCATAATTGGTTCCTACAGACCCGGCCCACGCGCTGGAGGCGATAAGAATGAGGATACCTATGAGGAACAAGTGTCGCTTTCCCCAGATACGGCCGGACGGAACGAAGAAAATAGCACCAGCGCCGCATCCTAGTAAGAAATATCCAGTCAATAGGGCAACCTTTGTGAAATCTTTCGAGAAGAGTAGAGATATTGTAATCGTATTGGCAGCGAGGATAGGGCCGAGTGCGGTAGCGAGAATACCCGCGAAACAGAGTAAAAAGGTAATCAGGTCGCGTCGCAAAAGTGACCAGTTCAACGGATCGTTTGGGTCATCAGAAGGCTGAGGGATCTGAGGTTCGTGCCAACGTCAGCGTACGCGCAACAAGCCCAGAGTCAGACAATACATACGAGGATAATGGTTTGTGTCCCAACTTGTACGCGCTTGAGGTTTCCATGATGCTCGCCAGTTATCTGGGGTCGAGAGGGATCGTCAAAGTACTGGGTTGTGCCTATGGGTTGGGCAATCTGTCAATTCGTCATGTCCTGAAAAGTGTGTGTTCTGCTATCGGCGATGGGAGGCCATGTGCTCCATATTGGTCTGGAGGTGACGCCAAATACGCACCAGGAACATGCTCGATCCCCTTTGCTTCGAGGATCCCCAGAGGCATCTTGAAGAGATGGAGTACCGATCAGGGGCGTGAGCTTGGCTGAGGGACAGCACAGTGGAGCGGCGACAGCACCCACCCTCTGGTTCTGGTGGAGGTCACAAACACTCGCGATTCAATCGTGAAAGGGCGGCGAGCGAGGAGCTTCGTACGGACAAAAACGCCCAGTGGGAAATTCTTTTCCTCGGAGATAAATCGACGGGTTTGACTGGACCGGCTTCTTCCAAAACAGTATCGTCAAGTCGTCGACATATTTGGAGACTATCAGCACGAGCAACCAGAAGTGGACGCATTCGTGTAAATATGGGGGTGGAGATGGCCCGAGGATTCCGCTTGTTTCTCCAATTGCCGTGATTGAATTACCGGGGTACAGTGAGCTCAAAGTTTGGTTTGTGGAGCTTGTCGCCCTCTCTAGGTTCCATGCTCTGCACCACGACAGTGGAAGAAGCTTCAACTGCCGATCAGAAGCAGTTTCTTGGCAGAATTAAAGATTCTGGTCACGTTGCGCCTGCTTTAGACTCCTCATTTGCTACCTGCAATCCAGAAAAGGCAATCGTGTTTGTTCGAAAGGTCATCACAAACACAGTATCAGAGCACTGTGAGCTTGTGGAAATTGTGAACGATGATCAGGCTGATCTCTTGCTTCTGCACGTCAATATCACCCCAGTTGGAACCTTGTGCTGTGGGTGTCTCTTTGGGGTCTTCAGCTCTTGGCCAATGAAACAGGTGAGCTACTGGTAATGGGTCAAAGAGTCTGGTCTATTCAAATCAAAGGGCCTTGAAAACACGTAGGTTGAGCCAAGTTTCCAAATCAGTGCCACAATCAATGGGACCATTTCAAAGTATAAACTACCTTACAGGGAAGTAGTGACTTGCGGGTTCATGCTATGTAACTTCTTTGTATTGCGTTCATTTCATATAAGGTTCTTTCAGAACAACTCCCGAGCTGCTTACGAATGTGGCAGGTTCAATGGCCATTCCAATGCTAATTGCCCGTTGTAAAGTCTTTTTATGCTCCTGTGGGTCTGGCAGGTACGACCAAGACACAAGACATTAGATCGATCGTACCTAAGGTAGGTAGGTAGGTAGGTATGTACCTTAGGTTTCCTCACTATAACACAGTTCAGCCTGAATACGACTTCTGACTTGTTCTCTTTTCAACCTGCAAGCGTCAAAGTGATCCTCAATTCAAGCCAAGACTTTACAAGGACCTGCTTCAGCATAATGACGATTGATGATGATCTTGTACACATGATGACCTGGATTGCTCTCTATCCTATCATTTTCGCTCTTGTTATGTTAATCAGTACCTAGCCAGACACCAGCAGCCATCTCCGCCAGGTCCAAGACTAGCTCCGCAGTTGTGGGGATCACTGGACATGCATGGGTGGCATCACCCCTTGTCTCGGGCAGCCCACAGACAGCCCCATGGTCATCCCTTGCTGAATCTTGAGATCCGTCGTTCATTCGGAGACTTCTTCAGCCATGTCTCGACCTCTCCGATAGAAATCCAGCTCGACAGCATTTTACTCGCCTGCAGAATCTCGGATGCGAAACAGAACAGCTACACATGGTAGCTAAATGTCTCGCCGTCTCCGTACCTACATTAATTATAATTTACTTCATAAGGAGCAAACTTACCGGATTGGCTCCAGGAACACTGAAGCTGAGTTGATTGATGTGCTTGTTTAACTAACTCCACACCCTCTTTTAGTATGACCTAACGTTGTCACCAGAGCACCAATTTTCCAAGTTCGACTGTGGATTGCTTCGTCCTGTTGGAGAGCGATTACTTCTTGACATTCATTCATGGAAAGCCATATTAGTATCTCAGCGAGATAGATCAAAGCAATACAGCAAAAATAACACATTGGACTTTTTCTCCTCCAGGCAGAAGCAACTAAATGACGGTCGAAGATCCAAGTAATGGTGCTTGAAGGTAAATCCATCATAATTCGTTTCGGTTCAACAGTCTCCGAAGCTTTGGCCCAAGGGCGGGGACATCAATTTGGTGGTATCAGGAGCCATCAATTACCATCGCAATTGGATGGACAATTTGTTCATTGGCCTCTCATGCTAGACGCTGGGCTATGATACGACAAGTTACAACATTTTGCTGCCACCTTGAATTGGATGAGTGACTTGCCAAAACTAGATGTTTGCTCCTAACACCTTGCTCAGCTGAGGAGAGTCGATAATCGGTATCAAGCCCTCTTTACAACACCATGGTTGGTTCAGCGTTGTCTTTGGGTTCCGATCCCCTGCATATTGCGGCTCTAATCTCGTTTAATGACAAGACAGATCTTACAAATCTTTGCTTCTGTCATTTCAGCAGGCAAGAGCCTGTCGATCATAGCCAACTCAGGACACTGCAGGAGTTCAGCCTTATTGCACCGGCATAAGTGCCTAGAGAAGGACCTGCTCCGGATGCCTTCGATATTCGTGATGGATGAACCAATTTCATTGTGACAATACGACCGCGGTCAGGTTTTGATACCGAGCTGGAAAGCTCGCATTTAGGGCAAGCCACAAAGGCTATTTCATAACCTAGCACAACCCCTACGACCCCTCCGCAACACAGCATCGGACTTGGGGAATGCCCATATATGCCAGATGCTAATTCGGAATGGCTCTTTGACGAATTGCCATCAACGAATGAGCTCTAATGACTGGGATGGTGGCACATTGCCATATCCCAAGGGCAGCCAAGGGTTTGCTACGGCGTTTGACACATGAATCATTCTTATCGCGAGGGTGTTGAGATCCGGCTAAGGGTTGTCGCAGTCTCAAGGGTACCTAGCAGGGAAAATTAAGGTATGCATTCATCGGCTTAACGCGACACAAAATGACGCCTTAATGGACCCTTTATTCGGGCGTCATAGCCAAGCCAGGCCAGGTCAGGCACAAGACACGCACATGGCTGTGAAGAATAAGATATCAATTCCCGCGAAATGTACGGTATCTCTTTTCTTTTGCCGCATAGGGTACGCTAAACAGGGCTGGGAAAGATGATGGCCGATCACTAACCGGCTCAACCAGTCATGACAGTAGACGTGACTGCTGAAGGGATGAAGTCGATGGCCAAGCACTACTCCACGCAAAAGGTCTCCCAGGAGAGTGGTCGCTTAGTTCCCAGCTCCGGACGGTCGGTGCAGATTATGGACGATCACGTTCTCACTACCTTCCCAGCAACAGCAACAACAGTGGCGACGGCGGCGTGGCGCCAAACTGATGGGAGCGTGCCTTTAGAAAACCAGGGCTTCTAACGCTGTTTGCCGCAGGTTTGGTCGATTTAAATGTCTGGTGTGTGCGCGCACGCATCGATCGGGTGTGTGTGGGCTCTGGATCTGGAAAGCTGTCATGAGGGAACCAACGCCGGAGAGAGGAGCTCGATCCCCCGGCCCGTTAAGAGATCCGGCAATGACGTCCGCCGGCATGGATGCAGACACAGGGTCGTCAAGAAGGGAACCTCATCGGGCGGCTGAAGCTTCATTCATCCATCCATGGTGGGTTGCTGAGCTCGGACGGTGTGGTGCAATTAACGGTTCGGTACGGCCTCGAGGAGTGAATGGTACCATGCATCAGCCGCGTAGTGCTAGGCTCCTCATGTAAAGATGGCGAGACGGGACAGGACGTTGGATTATCTTGATACCCTCCATTTTTCTTACCTCACACCACCTAATGGCCGTTCAAATGGGCGCTTTTTTGGCCGCACTGACGGATTTCCAACTGCTTCTAGCACCGAAACCTGACGAGCTTCGACTTCACTCAAGTCAAGGTCTTGTATCTGTTCCCCTCGTCTCTTGTCGGAGCCGGGCTTGGCTCCGGTCGAGTTCTGTTCACATCCTGCCTGTCCCATTTTGAGAATCTTTTTCGCGCCCTTGCTCCTCTCGTGCGCTCTCAAAAACTCTCTCTTAAAGATATGCCTTCTCAAATTCCAACTCCAAGGCGGCCTCTCCTCTAGCTTCCCCGTTGTTATTAAAGTCCCTGTCCCCCTGCACACTGGATTAAGGCACATCTTGATCTGAACTTCGTCACTACATCTCAGGAACCGTCATCACGTACCCAATTTAATCCCCAGTCTTCCCTCACCGTCGCCCACATCAGTTCCTTTGTGTGTGCATTCTGATTGTCCTGCCCCTCATTACTTTATTTCCACCCACGCCAGCCCAGGTAGCTCACGAAATCGTCGCGACATTGTTCGCTTCCCAATTACAGACAGCCACCGACACCTCAACGCTCTGCCAACTTTCATCTCGAGGGGTATTTTACTCAATGGAGCCTACCGATTACACCTGGGAACTCAGTTTACTTTAGCCAGCTTTTTAGAGCTGCTGTTTCCCAAAAAATCGCTTCCTCAAAGTCACATGGGGGTATACAGCCACTTCTAGTTATGGATCCAGGACTATCCTCATCCAGCAACGTCTCTCCAGGACCTGGGCCGCAAAGTAATCGAAAAGAGCGCGGTGCCATTGCAGCTCAGGTATGTCGGGCTTGATTACCGTGCCATTGAATCAGGGGTCCAATGCCTTTACCTGTCGTTCCTTCACCTCTTTCGCCTTTCATTTCGATGCTTTCTGTCAATATCAATCTTGGATTCCATTCGTAGCTTCCAGTTGCTTTGGATATCTGTGTTATTGACATGTTTCCTGTTTTCTCCTCAATTCTTGCTGTCAATTCGAGTGTTGCACTGCCGAACCAAGTGACTAACAAAGACCCAGGCTTGTGAGACGTGCCGCAACCGAAAACAAAGATGTGATGAACAAAGGCCAAAGTGCGGTACATGCCAGAGATTCAAGCTCGACTGTCGATACCGAGAACCCCAACCAACAAAGTATGTTACTACGGGAGCCTGATAAAGCGGCGAGGATGCAGAGCTTGACCTGAATATGGCGTTGCTGTCGTCGTTGCCTGGGCCGCTCTCTTAACACAACTGCAATTTGCTAAACTCCGACCACAGGAAGGATAAGACTCTGGTTGAGATTCTAGACCGACTCAAGACTGTCGAAAGTAAGCTTGACAACCTGGGTCAGAGGGAAAATACGACTCCCCCCCTCTTCACCACCCCTCAACCTCCAGCCGTTTATTCCACCAACACGCCGCTACTGGTGGATCCCGACTCCCACGATCCTCTTCCAGGCACATCCTTACCCAACCATCCTACAAGTCCAACGCCCAACCGTGACACAGGCGGCTTTCGCTATGACTCATCTGTGTCTAAGATGTCAGAATGGCCCGTTGTGCGCCAGATGTTCGAAAGCCTTGGCCAGAAGGCTCCATCCGCCATGGGCGAGATTCCTGCACTTCCGAAAGGACTTCGCGCCTCAAACATTACTCTGCCATCCGATGGACTCCAACCGGTAGGAATACCGAGTAATAGCACCCTGCAGATACCCCTGCATCTCTCAGGCTCTACCTCGACCCTCAACCTTAGCCCCCCAAGTGTGGACTGGGAGACCATGCAAAGACTTAGCAAGGCTTATTTCGACGTCATCAACATGCTTCATCCTATCTTGGACAGACAGTGGTTCAACTCGAACGTACTGAGTTCAATCATCAATAATGGATTCCAAGAAGGAGCACTTTCATCCCTTGTACTACTTGTCTTTGCCCTTGGAGAGGTGGCGCTCACCACATCAGAAGTGCCAATCTCGGCTTACAAGCAGCGACCATCGGGAATCAAGGGAGGTACTATCGATCGGCCACCTGGTCTTGCTTATTTCAATGAGGCACGGAAAAGGATGGGGTTTGGTATAAGTGAAGTCAGCCTGGAAAACGTGCAGATGCTGGCACTTGCCTCGCTCTACTACTCAAGCTGCGGACAAGCTCTAGTCGGTACCTCTGCCTAGACCATCAATACCCCTTTCTAACTGATCTGCCAGGAATGTTGGAGGATGAATGTATATGCGTCTTTGGCCTGCCAGGGTCTAATAACGAGGTGGGAGACTCAACTTTTGTGAGTGAACGCAGTCAAATTCTAATATTGTATTCATAGCAAACCTGACGAATTACACGGCCCCCGAACAGATCTGCTCAAGCGAGTATTCTGGCACTGCTCAATCATGGAATCGTAGGTTATTGATAACAATACGAGAAGGCATATTAACAACAAGTGCAGGTGCTTTCACATGGAGTTTGGACTACCCCTGACTGGGCTAGAAAAGCTGGAGGAAACGATTGGCCTCCCTGACTTTAGTGGACCGATGGCTGACGAGGACTATATCGTCAATCAACAAACACACTTTCATGAGCATTTCGCTTCTCAAATCGTTCTCCGAAGGCTCTCGGCCAATTTCCATTCTGTTCTCAACAAGAGTACGTCACAAGAACTATGCACTGGCAGTCTTAGCAACCCCTCACTAACAGCGCCTCCAAGCCTTTGGCACAGATGCTTCTCTTCCCCTTGCGGGGTTCGCTCCTTTCAATATCTCTTCGAGTCCCGGGACCGCAGCTGTCATGAAACAACTCGACGCACAGTTAGACCAGTGGAGGGGCATGCTACCCAGCCATCTAAGATGGCAGGACAATCAGGATGTGGCCTTCGCGGAGCCTTCACATAATGCCTTTGGTGACGTATATACGGAAGAATCTCTCCAGAGCAATTACATGTTCACGCCGGATCTTGATACTCCACCGGCCACGTATCCGTTCGCAGCCGACATACAAACTGCACTTCTTCGAACACGATACAGCTACCACAAACACCTCATACACAGACCCTGCGTTTTCAAGGCTCTTCATCACCCTGAGAGCATGACTCGAGAAGATGCTGAAGGTGCGGCCGAATGTCTCAAAGCCTCGGTTAAGTGGCCCATTGCCTTATCACCCCCATGTACCAACAAACGACTTGTGCCGATGACTTTCTTCTGGTCACAGAATCTGCTGGGTGTTTTAATTCTGCTACATTTATCGCAGCAACACCCCATGTTGAGTCGGATCCGGTCGTCGCTTTGCGGGCAACGCTTCGATGTGGAAGCCTCCCAAACTGTAACAGTATATTTAGACTGGCTACGCGACATGAAAAAGATAGAATCAACAGCGAACTGGTGCTGGAATATCGCTCGCTTGGTCTATCAATTGGACGATTGAACGAAACGAGTCAAGATGTTAACATACCATACCTCCCCTTTTGATTACAACCATAGGAGCGGGGCTAGGCGATAGATTTTGGCGATACGGCTGCGAAACGAGGCATAGCATGATTACTTGGACGCTAGGAGTCGAGCGAATTTCCCCATGGTCTGATCGAATTGATTATGCAAGTCCATATAGAAAGACTGTAGAGAGGTTCATGGGAATTGTGTTGATCACATTCAAGGAAGAGTTCGGAAGGATTTAGTATTTAATCGAAGCGCAGCAAACATCCACCACCGTCATGTGTTTGATTTTAACAACCTCACCACATATCGCACAATTCGTCTGGCTGACTTTCTAAGACCGTCTGGTTTTACTCATGGCGACCTGAATCAGCTTTGAGAGCCCACAACATTCAATGAGCTTCTCACGCTGATATCTTGCATGCTTGAGCAGCCCACTAGTGCATAGACGCAACCCAACAAACTTGGCCCTAGCAAGAAGATGCTTTCTGCTATAGATGCCATCTCATGGCGAAGAAGATAGTGCCCACGTCCATGCTCATGGGTCAGCAACCCATTGCAACGATGCAAACGGCGTCAACAGGGGCATATACCATTATGACGTAAGTCACAAGTCATTCTTTTCTTCCTCATTCCAGCTCTCGCACTAGTGGCTCCGTTCTCATAACCGAATCCTAATCGGTACCGGGCTGGATCGTGCAAGACAGTGGTCATGATACAGTCATGGGGAGTTGTTGACCTGTATGAAGAGGAGGGTGTATAGTCATCCAGAGGTTCGTACTTGATAAACAGTCAATTGCGGCTCCAATAATGCTGATTGTCAAATTCCCCAGAAGATCTCCAAATGGGTCAAGGGTTTCTGACATCAATGATTCAAGCTCACCATCGAGTAAGTTCATTCTAGTATACTAAGATATCGAAGTAAAAGTTTACGTTCACACTACCGTTACTATTCGTATCCATTCACACAATGAAAGAGCCGACCTACCCTAGGCTCAAGAGTTAAGAGCTTAGTAATTCGGCTTTTACCTACATGAAACTAACAGTTGGACATTAGAGTTCTCCAGCTGAAAACCCACGAGATCCCTCGTGTACATAGATCGGAATCGCGGCCCGAGCCGAGCTGACAGGCCCCGGAATCACATCTTTCTTTTTTGGTGTCGCACATGGTTTTACCCATGGAGGTTTCTTTCCAAGCTCTAAAACAGGGAGTTATCCAATACAAAAGCAAAACATGGTAGTTTGTTGAAATGCATGCCTCTAGCGTAGTATGTCTTTTTTGCCCCCTTGCCAAGGACTCGTAAATGCGAGTTCTATAAGGCGGATCAAAGTGCAAAATGGGAGCTCAAGGTATCAATGCCAATAAGGTTTCTTACCGAAAGTTTATACGAACATCGAATCGCAAGTTCTAGCTAGGCCCGTCTTAGTTGATGCTTTCATTACGAGGCGCTTGTCAGCTTTGGTAATTGAAACAACATGGAATGCCATTATCTACCTATATAGCTGAATGGTATAATCGTCCTAGTAGGTAATCGTATTGGCTGGTCACATATTTAGACGCCGGCATCACTTGCTAAAATTGTTTCGGCCAGGGATGCAGCGGTGACGTAATTGAGGTACAGAATCATGTAAATATCCATCGCGATTTTATGATAGCTCAAGGTTTTAACACAAGGCGCTCAGTAACTCCGATATCTATCCATTTCGTCTCCGTCACACTTCGTACCTCAATCCATGTCTTCCATTTCTGCATATTGAATCAAACATCATCCTGCAGTGGTTTACCAAAAGTATTTCCCTTTCTGCCGGGCCTTTGAATCCTGAGCAGCAGTGTACGACTGTTGATCAGAGCGAGGGCCTTGTCCGTTCGAGTTCGAATCACCGACATGGTCCATCTCTCTGACCATTCGCAATGCTGGTTCAGAGATGGCTCTGAAAACGCCCTGGTGGTGTAGGATTTCAGGCGTCCAATGTGTTTTATCGCCGAACTCTAGGCCCATGTTTTCTTGGAATATCTCTTCTGCTCGTACAGATGAAATACTTGTTTCGAACCACTGGCCAGGCCGGCCATTTGCAGGCGGTGTTACTGGAACTGACTGACCCCGATAAGTTCCTTTGGGGATACCAGGAAGTTTCTCAACTCGTCGTATCATTGTAACCTTCAGACAGCTGGGTCCCGCCCCTCCATCTCGGTACCGGGCTTCGTGACATATTCTGACCTTGTCGACGCTCAAATTCGAGGTGCTCTTTGGCTCGGTATTGATCACGAGCTCGCCCATCTCATTCGTTCTAAGAAATTAGTTTGGCAACATACCATGAGTAGGCTAGACTCACTCGATACTCAGGGAGCGCACCAGTGATGCAGCAAACTCTTCCATATCATCGGCCATCCCCTCCGGATACATGCGGGAGACAGAAAATTTGACATCCCATGCACGTCGAGTGCAATGCACGAAAGCCTTTGAGACTTCAGTCGTCGGGGGGAAGTATTGATGCTCGAAGGTATCGGCATCAACTTCCACGATAACCTCAGGTGTCTTTCCGGCGAAGCAGTGAAATTCGTAGTAAGCTCGTTTTCCCTTCAGTATCCATGGAGATCTGCTACCAGACATCCGAGGGATCGAGTTTGCTTCTACCCCGCTTGTTGTGAGGATGGGATAAAATCCCATATGCGGATTTTCAGTATTTAGAGCCTCAACAGTTTTATCAGCACCCCACGATGGAGCTTGATCCTCATAGACCAAACCGGGAAATATATCTTTTCGGCATAGCCGCCCAAATTGAGCTTGGATGCTCACTTTCCCGGGGACTATTTGTAGAACTTCAACTAACTTACGTAGCTTGTTCTCAGCCTGTGACAGAAACTCGCTATAATCCACCTCAATCGCTGATGGCATGTCCATTCCCGGAACAATTTGTAAGGTTGGTGCAGCTGCGTTAAGCTTGGGCTTCTCAACTAAAATTGACTGGTCCCTGCCGTGCTGTTCTTTCTGCTCAGCCGGGATAGGGTTGAGGCTGGCAATAACCTCGGATGTTGGAGTTGCTGAACGCTGAGTTGCAGAACGATTGTGAGGCACAAATGTGACAGGCACATTCAACCCGAACGTGGGCTTGTCGTCTCGCTTCTCGTCTTTCTTCTTTGAGGCTACGCTGGCCCAGCTTGGCCCAGAGGCAGCTTTCTGTCTCATGGTATCGAATAGTCTTTTCTCCTGAAGGTTTCTTTTGCCGAATGTGACCTCAGAATGAATAACTTGATCCTCTGATATAGTCTGAAGTTTATTTCCGCGATCGTGCAAAGGGATGTTATCCATAAGTGCAGGAGTTGTGATGGGGCCATCATTAATGTCCATCAAATCCGTTGTAGCATTGGACTGCAGACCGGAAGGATTCGGGAAGTGGAGGGGCTCGAAACTGTTTTCTGGCATTTTCAAGCCCAATGGAAGTTGGCTCAAAGAAGCATGGTAATCTGATCCTGGCATCTGATCTTTGATCTTGGCCGCCATAAGAGGGACGTCTTTAGTGTTGATGAACCAAGGTTCCCTTGACTCTTCAATACCTCGGGGTAACTCGGGACGCGAGTCACATGGTAGGCTTGCTGCTTTTCCCTCGTCCTGCTTTTCATTGTTCCCAATCAGAAATGAGGGTGGCTTCAGATGGTCACCATCTCCGCTGGACTCGATGCTGCAGAGCCAGTTAGTGATTTTCTTGTTATTTCGAGCTTGGTACCTGAGATCTTCTAAGCACTTTCGAGCTTGTGGTAAGTCTGTGCCGATATGCTTGAGATTGTGGTGTCCCTCAGTGCTGGTTGTGTTCTTGTCGACACTATCTGATTCTTGATGATGGATCTTCTGTTGGGGTCTTTTCTTCTCGATAATAGGGATGATACCAGAGCGTTTGTTTCCATATGAATATCCAGAGAATGGGTGGAATTCTGGATGCCAATCTGTCAATTTACCGGTCTCCGGAATTGGGTACTTGACGCGATCGGGCACAGGCTGCCGGTACCGATTAAGAGATTCCATTCTTAAGGACGCCGCACTGGCGATCGAGGCGTACTCCAGGTCCTCGCTCTGATCGGTGCCAGCGGAATCAACATAAGTCAATCTGGATAGTCCCGTATGTGTCATGTATCGGTAGCAGATTGTAGCCGAGCTCGAAGTTTCAGTAAAGACCATATGAGTGGTAGGGGCCAAGGGGGCATTCTAAGCTCGATTAGAGGAAGAACACAAATTGATCACAAGAAATACCATAAAGCTTGCAAGAGTGTAAAGCTTTTGTTTTGCAAAGCCCAGTGCTTGTTCGCTTTCACTGCTGCCGATGTACAATAAGGAACCCTGTAAATTATGTGTAATAACACATTTTGTAAGTGCTTGAAGGCTGTCGATGCTTGGGCCCAAAGGCAACACAGATCCCAAGGACTCGTAATTCGAAAGAATCTGCAGAATAGTGACTCCAGATGATTCTGGAACTCGCCAGACTGTTTTGTAAGGTAGGGTCTTGATAATGGCGGGATATCGGAACGCATCATATTGACTGAGGGTATCTTTCAGGATTGTTTGAAGAGAAGGATAGGCAATAATGTGTGGGTCCTCGACTATAACCTCAATATCGGGTTGAATAGCAGATGTACTGAGATCATCTTCGTCTTCGTCTCGTATAACAGCGTCGGCTTCTGATTCCATTAGCTCTTCTAGTTGAGAGTGCATCCAATCGGAGATTTCGCGCTGAGAAGCTCTTGAGGTAATGAGCTTAAACCAAGGGATCTCAGGTTCGTAGAGGATTTCAATGATTCCCTAATGGCAAGAGCAAAAGAAAAATGTGTTAGTAGAAGTCTTGGAGAGGCTTTCAATACTTACGAGGTCATCGTTTTCCTCGACACTCGCAAATATCAACGCCACTCCTTTAGGGAGTAACGGAGGGTTACAAGATACGTAGAACTCTACAATATCCATGGTTGCGACATGAAGGTGCTGGATGACTGGTGAATAAACGGTTTTTGTATCTGTGCTGATAGGTATACTCACATAGCAAGGTGTGGTTGAGGAATTGAGGAATGCTAAACACTTCACCGTAGATGGTAACGCTGACACATTAGCCAACCGGCACAGAACAGAGGGGTATCTTGGCTCAACTACCCAAACAACAGGACAGAGATAGAGCACGTGTAAGGGGAGAAAGTCGTCGTTTTTAAAGACGCAGTGGCATGGACTGGTTTATGAAAGGAAGGCAGATAAGAAGGAAGGTCGATGCGAAAGACCATGCCAAGGTGTAAAACTGGAAGGTAGGTAGGTGGAAGAAGAAAAAGAAGAGAGAAACTTGGAGATCAGGAGATCTGCTTGATGTAGGTAGGTGCCTGCCTGAACAAACAGGAATAAAAGGAGGAAGCTGCCACCACTGCAGTCTCCCGCTAGGTAGGTACCTAAGCGGCAAGCAGCAGCTTCCATTCCATTGGCAAAAGCAGGTGCCAACAGTGCCACTGCCTTTCTTTTGCCTTGCCAAAAAGAACAGCCCTCCGTGATTCACTGCCATGAAATACATCCCTCCTTGCCGGGTGGCGACGGGAGACGCAGAAAGAATGACTGACGTTGTGAACACTGCATCATGAAGGTCATGTGCCCCCCAAATGAGAAGAATGCTTAACCTAAGCCTGCAATTTATGAGCATTAACAAGGAAGCTGGCTAAGGTAGGTAGGTATGTAGATGTGCACCTTTTAGAGATGGCTCAAAGGCGGTTGTCAAGTAAGGCAGTTACATGTTGAAAATGAGGAAGTATGAAGTTTGGGATCTTCCAGCACCGCCCTAGCTTAATGCACTGCAAACTTCAATAAACAAAATATTCAAGTAAGTGGGATTGTCTCATGACTAACTCAGGTCTAGGCACTCCATAGAGATCCCAATTGATATACCGGTTTGTTTTCTTTTCCCTGCCCACAGGTTGTTTACCTGGTATGACAATATCTATATCCAAACATATCACTATCTCGACTGTGAGGCATCAAGCCTCAGCACAGCATAAAAAGAACCCCAAACACCTATAACACCTCGGCACGTCCTTTCCCAGTGTTATGTAAGTAACCGAGACGGGTTACAGGGACAAATTCAAATCCAGCGTAAATTTCCAGGCCTTGTAATGTGTCTAAAGAGCAGAAGAGCAGAGTATACAAGGAGTTGTATCGAGGGGGCGATAGTCATCAAGCATTCGTAGACGTAAAATCAAGAAGCTGTTTCAAGCTTCGGGAAAGAAACTGGGCCCAGCGAGTCGACTTGTTGAGAAGAGGTAAATGAATCGATCAAATCGCACATGCAGGGAGATGTAGTTTGCCAAATAAGTGAGTTGCGGACACAACAACTTGTTTGATGGGTAGCAGCGCAACAAAGATTAGCTATTTTTATTGCGCGCCTTTGACGTTTTCTTTCACATTCAGCGCCCATCTCAGCTTGTTGAGAGTTTCCCTAGAAGCTTCTAGCAAAGCTTCTTGCTCATCTTCTCGCTTTCTGGCGTTGGTCTTGATATCTTTGAGGCCTTGTTCTTGGCTCTGTTTGTATTCTTCAAACATACGAGCAATCTCTTCCTTTTCGTGTCGAAGTTGCTTGATATTGCTATCTTGCTGGTCGCACAGATCTCTTAGTGTTTGTATTTTGTCGTCGTCTGCTCGTCGCTCCTCATTGAGTTGGTCGATCTCGGATTTCATCTTGGAGACGGCTCGTTTGACTTCTTCTCCTTGCTCTTGCCAGTGGGACGAGATGGCATTATAGCGACCCTCCATCAACTGCGCATAGCTAGTTGCTTCTTCGACTTGGGTCGTTGCATCTTTCCTCGTCTTATCCATCTCCTCCCTCCAGCTCTTTTCGCGTTGGAGAGCATCTGTAGCCTTCTTCTTTTCTAGCTCGACGGTTGTTTGCAAGGTCTCCACCTGGCGTTCTTTTCGAGCCAGCAGTGTCTTAGTAACATTGGCCTCGAGTAGTCGGCTCTCATAATCGTTGACCATACGCTCAAGCTTGTCCTCAACCAGCTTGGCCGCTTGCTTGGCCTCGTCTGCTTTAAGGCGCTCAATCTTTATGTCGCGCTTCAGAGCTTCGTTGTCGCTGACAAGCTTGTTTATCACGCGACCGGTCTTTCCCAGACCGGCTTTGCCTATTGTCGAGTCCCATTGACTGTCTGGCGCCTCAACGTTTTCTGACATGGCGGAATTATCTGGATCTGGAGTAGGCTCAACCACGCGCGCAGCACCAGTGCTCCAGCGCGAGGGTGTCGCTGTATGTGTTTCGTGTTCGGTCTTGGATTTTAGGTGTGTCTGGTTGTGGAAGTTGGAATCGGAGTTGGAGTTGGACAGGGCGCTTGTGGTACTGTTCATGCTACTGGAGAAATTGCTGTATTTGCTTTCGGGGCTAGACTCGGAGCCCTCAAAGCTCCGAACGCTTCTGATTGTGCTGGACCTGGCGACGGCCGGTTTATAGGAGGCAGGGCTCCGAGCTTTCATGCTGTTGATGGCGCCGGTGGAGGCGGGAGTCAAGGTCTTTTCCTCATCCAAAGGAGTAACATGTGGTTCGGTGGATTTACTTGCGACTGTGGCGGCGGCTGAACAAGAATAGGCTGGTGTTAGCTAGTAGCTGCTTCATAGAAGTGGTAATGCAGTGAAGATTAGAAAACGAAATAGAAAAGTCGCTAGTGTGGAAAAGAGAACAAGGCTGACGTGAGGAGCCCAGCAGTCATGTCAGATCAAATCAAGCCAGACAGAACTGACGAGACGAGCACGAGACAGGATGGGACGGGACGACAATTGTACAGTTGCGCCCCAGTTGAAGGTGTGGGGAGCTGTTTCAAGCGGATAATGAGGCATTGACGGGTGGTAGGTAGTAGTTAGTTGTTGAAAAGTGCAAAGACAGCAGCAGGTAATGTGAGGATATCTAACAAAGAACAGGTAGACAAGACTAATCTCAGCTCAAGTGTTGAACATACCGTTGACGGTGTCTTTGTGGATAGGGAAGTCCTTTTTAAGAAGACGATTTCGCATTGCAACGACTGATGAATTGACGTTAGTTCATGTGTTTAAAGTGTGATCCTTTTTTGTATTCAAGTGTTGGTTGGTTGGTTGGTCAATGCTGCAAACAAAAAGGAGTGCCTTATCAGCAGCAAGGCAACAGAACAAATATAAGGAGTGTGAATGAAAGAAAGCAGAGGAGAAAACAAGGCAAACCTCTTACTGCAATGTTAAGAACAAATAACTGCATAAGCAATATGAACACAGACATAAATTAGCCCACGCTAATAATAACGGGCGACAAGGGTCTCTTTCTTTGTTTTTGTTCTCAAGGGAAGACTTGCTGGGGGTTTCTGATCTTCATCAGTACGTACCTCGTGATAGTGTTGGCTCCCGCTGGTTCCCGTCTGCCCGGTCCCCGTTTGTGCCGTTACAGTACGGAGTAGGCAAGTTGCCTGCCGTTGAAATATAAATGGTTGGAGGGACGGAGAGGTAAATAAATATTGGCATGCGCCGATCGAACTGTAAAGAAGCCTCAGTGTCGATCAGTATCGTGAGAGAAGTAATAAACAAAACAAAAAGCGATCCATGAGGCACGCCCGAAGGAATATTTTAGAGAATACCTACCAACGTCACGGGTCTCCAATTAAAGACCATGACTGTTATAGGTAGTACGTACTATACCCCAACAACCATGTTCTCCTGATGGCACAGCAACATTAACCTCCATCATAGCACAAAACACGCAATCCAGTGTTTACATTTCTTCCCCTAGCTCAGCAATGACGCCCGTGGCCGTTTTTCTAAGGGCCAAAGGTCCATCTTCAAGTGCAAGGATCTCGGATTTCGTGCCACTTTATTGACACGGCGGTTCTGGGTCTACCTATGCTCGACACAAGATTACTATGTCTTGCCATAGATCAAATCAAGCCAAGTCTGCCATCGAGACGTCTTATCTTCCTCCCAAAACCATGCTTGGCTGTTTGCAACGATAGATGCGCGTCTGATAAATTGTTTTACAGCTTTACAACAGTCAACCTAAACAGACAATGCCGTCCTCCCCATCATCGACTGGTATTTAAACCCTGTATCTACCCTTTAACGCCGTTGAATGCCTCATTTCGTGATTTAGTTTTCTGTCATCCTGAGACAGTTGTCCACTCCAGGCCCTCTGTTTCTGTAGCTAGTGTGCCTGAAAAGTAACATCAAGCCATTCCTCCGTGTTTTGTGGCTAGAGCAACTCCATACATCCATCATCTTAACGATTTAAATCTTTTGATACAACCGGATAAAGTAGCAATCGCGTATCGTTGCACTTTTCATTAATCGATCCATTATGACTTCGGTGATGAAACTAGCAGCCCGCCTCAAGCGGTGATAGCAGGTGATGCAGACTGTCCAGGATCACCAGCAGCATTTCGTGCAGACTCCATGAAAGTTGGCCGATATTTGGTCAAATACTTGCCTGCCATAGGTCTTGATTCTTCAACTGGTGACGGGTCAGCAACTATCCTGAGACGAGGTTCCGATTCGACTTACATTCGGTCCAGATATCTTGCACCGTGTCCAATGCAATCTCTTTGACAGGTGGCCGCATCATGACCAAGTATAGAAGGCTTGTTAAAGCTAGCTGAACAACGCTGGGGTCGCGACACATATGCTTCACGCGCGACAGGAGGTTCTTGTTTAGCTCGGGTATTTCACTCAAGAATCGCGTCAACACTTTGTCCTGAGGGTGCAGATATGGCAAAAACCCATCAATCAAACGCAAGCAACACTTTTCGTAGTACAATGGTCGATCGTCGCCCTTTTTCTGTTGTAGTTTGTCGTTGTACCACTCTTCACAGAGCCATGAGACCGCCACATCAATATGCTTTCGGAAGTCCTCCATCACATAGGAATATAAAACGTCGCGAATATTGTTGCTGAGAGACTGGGGTGCTGATGAGCTACCCTCCTCTTTGATAGAAGTTTCCTCGAGACCGGCCACAGAGCGCGTTGCTAGTCGTGCCAGTATTGTCATCCAAGAATCACGATTACCAGAACTAGCTGCTAATCTGCTGAAGCCAGCCTTGCTCTTCTTGGCCGGGTCTTCTAGTGACTTCATCATCTCAATTACCCGGGTGACTGTTCCGTTGCCTGCTGTCAGTGCTGTTTCTGGGGTCAGAGCACTAGGCTGATGAAGGTGGAATGATTTCAGTGCAAGGCCATCGTCCAATGCCGGTGCATCCTGCATGGGTGAGCTATCTAGCTTGTTGAGAATCTGTTCTGTGTCCTCTGCCTGGTAGAAATCAGGCTCATAGTCATCATCGTCTTCGTCTACGCCCAACGGGGCGGTGTTGGGATTTAACTCAGGAGCCGGGGCATTGGCTAGGGCGTCGAGACGGCCGCGAATACCTTCGACCGCTTTAGATAACACCTGAGGGTCAAGTCTCGACAGCGTGGTGACAGCGATCCTGGCGACTAAAGGAGCGGGAACTTGCGAGATATCGAAATTCTTTAGAGCAGTATTATCGATGAGTGTGAAAACGTCTGCTAGGCTGTGGGGGCCAGAGCCCAACGGTGGTATTTGAATTTGTGCTGGAGATAATCGCTGTCGCTTGGCGTCATTGGCGTCTTGTGGTGCTGACTCGAGGGGGCGTTTCCGTCCAGAATCGTCAAAGAATTCTGCCATAATCTGCATCATGCGTTCTACGTGCTGCTGTATCCTATGAGTCATTGGATTGCTGGGATCTCGCTTCATAAGATGGATCAGCAACATTCGAGTCGTTTTCTCCATAGATCTAATCATGATGCGGGTCTTGGGGGTTAGAGGAGAGTTGGCGAGCTTGAGGGGATTAAAGTTGAGAAGAGCATTGATGATCCTGTTCGAGGTTCCTGGTCGTGTCCTCACGAGGATAGACATGCAGTTCAACGTTGCGTCTACAAGCAGAGCATCGCTGCAGTTTCGCGCAGAGTTAGTTACACGGGCATTACAGTCAAAAGCGACCCTCTTACCTGCTCTCCTGCAGAGTTGCCAACATTCGGTCCAGGAGTCCGGACGCTTCAGCCTCCAAGTTCCGAGGATCAAGTGACTGATGATTTGGGGGGACTTTATCCAGCGAGACATCTAGAGTACCACCATACTGTTTCAATATGTTAGCGACATCCCGTTTAACTAGATCACCGACTCTTACTCGTAGCTCAGAACCCGTTGCTGCTGTCTGTGCCAGAACTACACGTTGCGCGAACTTGATGCAACAGATCCTCACGGTAGGGCTGGCACTGTCCCATATCCTTAGAACCTTTTGTTTCACAGCTACCATTCTTTCCCAAGTGATTGTGTCGTATCCGTTGTTGATGCTATTTAGTCACATTAGCTAAACCTTGCATCTCGCTAGGGCAGTCTCATCATACATCCATCTCATCGCCAAGGGATAGATACTAGCAACGCATTGGATCACACTGCGCAGAACTTGAGGATCTTCACGCTCATTCTCGAGCATAGACTCCAACGTTGGTAAAACATAAGGTTGCATTGTCTCCTTTTCTCCATTTGGTAGAGCAGGCGTCGAAAAAGCTTCAGCTAGAAATTCGGCGCCCCATCTTCGCAGCTCGAGCGCTGCACTTGGTCCGATGATGGGTAGTATTCCCTTGACAACACTGGGGTAATATTTGACATCTCCCAACACCAACTTTCGTGCATCATCAAGCTGCCGGATCTGGTCCGACACTGAAAGATTCGCTGCCATAATTTATTGGTCGGATTCTCGGTCGCGGCGGTAGGTGTCGGCGGATGATAAAATTATAAGCTGCCTGTAAGTGTGCGATGAAGTGGTTTTCGTAGATAAAGGTGCCGATGCGGCTCTTGAATCGTGGTCGCGCGACTAGGCTAAAGCTTTGTAGCTGTGCATGCTTTGCATCAACCGCTCAGTTTCATCAAAGGTTCGGAAGTCGCGCGTGCCGTTGCGTCGTCATACACGTCCGGGATTCGTTCCGCGCTGTCGTTGTTGTTGTCGTTGTCGCTGTTAGGGTTGGTATATCTCAGACCTGAATCTTTGAAATGGCGACGCGAAATCAAAGAATATGGAACGTGGAAACGGAAACAGACCCTTGCAAGCAAGCAAGCTCCACAAAGAATCTGGAACTAAGGTACGTAGTTAAGGTAAGGAAAGTTCAATAGACGTCACGGTCATCCACCATCCGGCCGATGTTTAGCCGCAAATATTCTTCTTACCTACCTCAGTACTACAAAGGCGCATCGACATTCACTCGAAGTACATTCGAGATAGACCCATATCTCGCAGCATTTTAGCAATTGGCCCTCTTCAATTGCATTGTGACCTGACTCCGGATAACACTTATAATAATTGACAACTCGACAATCCAAAATGCCTACCAGGTTTGTTTATTGAATAATAGTCACTGAAGTGGGCTGATCATGACTCCGAAACAGCCCGCACTCAACATACTACGATCGCCGTCTGCGACAGGGCCCTGCGCTTGTACGAGCACGACGGCCCTATCTTGTCAAAAATGCCGTGACAGGCCTTGGTCTCTTGGCTGTCGTTGGAAGCATCTGTACGCAGAGAGAGAGAGCCCTTGTGTGATTGTCATCCTCTGCTAACGTGGCCTAGATTGGTATACGCTTAACGCTGTTGGTCAAGACAATTTCGAAGATGTCAAGGTCCCAGATGCGCCCGCGAAGCCATCTGCATCCAAGTAGACAGTTCACCTAAGTGGCCCGGCCACATGTACGATTAAGCGCTGGAATTTCGGCACGGGTGCAAGTTGAATAAGAGGCAAAAGGCAGCGTTGCTCTTCATAAGACCTGCAGAGCAAAACGCCCATAAAACTCCCCATCCTTTCATGTATAACAGGTTTGCCAGCTATTCTGTGCAGGGTGTGTATAAGTATATGAAGACCTTTGTACAGTGACTCTCAAGCGACCGGCTATCCACTGTCTACAAAGTAGATGCTTTTCGCTCGACTGATGGCAGTAGACAGATATATACTAGTCACCGCAGACGAAGGAAATATTCTAATGTCGCTCAAGTCCAAATAAAAAGAAAAAGACAGCCCGTCCGCCGCGGTCTGAACCGATCACCTCCCCTGGGTATCACAAAATCCGAGTACAAAAGCAAGATGCCCCATAGTTTTGCCAATTCAGTCCTATCCGAAGGATATGTTCAACCACAAATCTTATACACTTAACGTCTATGTAGCTGCTGCTTTTGTACCGCGGTTGACGCCGGGCAGATTGTTGCCGACCCTTTTGGCTTGGTGAGCCGGGCTAAGTAACGTTCTTGTCAATTCTGGAGACTCCGATAGTCGTGCCGAGAGTGAAGGAGACTGCGTGATTTGGGCGCCAGGAGGCGCAGAAGCTTGGTGCGCACCGCGGCTGGTCATATCGTCTGGAGATGCCTCCGTTGGAGCAGCTGTAGGGTGCATCTTGTGAAGTAAGTGATTTGGATTGGCCCACGGCGTCTCTCGAAGGAATTGTTCACCAGCGGGTCCGAGGCGATCAAATGGCTGAGCATAGTATTCCTCCCGTCGTTGGTTTACTGGCTTATGTCGTGATCGCTTGGCTCGCTTACGATAGTCAGCTCAGTGCTCTGGGAGCTGACCCGCGTTATCAACGTACCTCAATGGCAGCTATATCATCTTCTAATTCCGACGGTGTCGCCCCGCTCATCTCTGGGCCTGCGGGGAATCCTTCGTATTTTGCAATCGTAGCTAGTGCTGAGACCTCGGTGTTGTAGGCGATCGCATTTCTCACACGTTGTGCGGGATCCTTGGGGTAGAGCAAGCCACAGTCCTGCAAGCTGTGTGCGCTTCGCCTTGCCGTTTGGATGTCGTACCACTCTTGGTTAAGTGCTTCTAGGGTCCTTTCTCTCTTCTCACGAACCGCTTGGTAGTACTGCCCCCATATTTGGGCTCGCTGGGCAACGGATCGTCGTTCGTGAGCCTTGAGGCGATATTCGTGTTCATTGTTTATTTCGCGTAGTTTTTGTTCTAGTCGGTCATCCAGACACTGCTTCATGTTTAGATACTCGGGATGTGTCGGTTCGCTGGCAAGGAGTGACTGTTCTTCCTCTTCCAGTCGTTCAAGTCGGTCTTTGTAGAGCCTAGACAAGACATCAGCGGGTATATGCTTGCTTACACGATATAACGTACCTGTCACGAAACACCCCAAACATTTCCTCGATAACAGTCCAATCCTTGAAAGCGGCCTGTTTTCGTTCCACTGTAATAAGATAAGTAAGTTGACCTGGATCATGAGTAAATTTGTTCTTACACTCTTCATCATGTGCAGTAGCTGAGTCAACTTCTTCGTCCGCATCTGCATCAGCTTCGTCGTGGTGATCCACGTCTGTTCCCCTAGCACTGTCGCGCGCGCCATCATGACTTCCGCTGTCAGTGTCCGGATCATGATCAGCAACAGCTGCAGCTGCTTTTCGTTTGGATCCGCGGGTACTCTTTTTTACGGCGCGCGAAAGACGCTCTGCCAGATCAGTCTCTCTGTTGGTAGATTTCTTTTGGGGTGAAGCATCAGTGTCTTCAGCAGGTGTATGTGTGCCGGTGCTTTCATGTGCAGGGGTGGGCCCATCTTCTTGCGGAACAGTCTCTTCGGGCTGCTGGGGGGTGTTCACATCAGTCGCATGCTCTGAACTTGCTCGTTTTCTAAGCGGCTGTTCAGCTTCTGATTCATCGGCGGCGGGTGAACGCTTCCGCTTCCGCTCTTGGGCGTCATTTTTGTGCTCGTCTTCCTCTCCTGCATTGTGTGCAATAGCATGTTTTGTTGGCGAATCTTGGCCGATTGTGGGGGAGCCAGTAGAAGCATCGTCGTCGTCTATTGCAGATTCGTCCTCGTCGTCGTTGTGCAGATTGGCAGTCCTGCGTAGCTTGCTGGGAGTGTGTTCGTAGACTTGGCCCTCATTAAATTGGTCTACCACAACGTCTCGTTGCCTCTGGTGCTTTGGTGTATCATATAGTCGCTCAGTTTCAGCTTCTGTGACGTTGCCATCCGAGGGTACGTCGGTGTGGGCGTCGGAGAGAACGCTGTCCGAGTCGGAGGTAGGTGGTGGCTTCTTTCGAGGGCTGCGCCTGACGCTATTTTCGTCATCATGATCGAGATTCATATGCTCAATGTCTTCGTCGTTGTCGTCTTTCGTGTCAACCTCACTGAGGGGGCTGGAGATGTTGCTGTCCTCATGATCGGCAACTCCAAGCGCCGGGGAGGAGAGAGGCGGAGGTGCGGAAGCAGTGGCAGCCATGGCCGCAAAAGGACGCGATTACGTGTCTGTATAACGACTCAATGAAACTATTGTGTTTTCTCGTATCGTTAGGCGGGAAACAGTGCTTTGGTCGATCGCAAGGTCCTGGGAGCGCGCCCGTGGTGACGGGTGACGAGGAATGGTCGCTAGACAATCGAGGACGCAAGATCTTGGAGTGGGAGCGTGAGAAGGTGAATGTGAGCTAAGAAACAACCGATTGGGTCGATCCCTGTCCGGCATGAGAGGTTCCAAAGAGGAATTTGAGGCAAGAAAGAGCTAGGAAACTTGTATTCGACAAGTTGGGCTGGTGGACGGGAACAGAGAGTAGAGAGAGGGAATGGGATGAGTGCGGTGCGGCCCCGGTTTGCGCTGGCTGCCCTGGGCGTCTCTGGGCTTGGGGCGAGCGCCGAAGCGGCCCTGCTGAGAGAATGACCGGGGCCAGTAAAAAGGCGGTCTTTGACGGCAGAAATGATCACCGTCAGTGCCACGAGAGCTTATCGATTGGCTAAGGTTATCGAACCAATAACCATGCCCCGAGCAATCTGATTGTGGGTATTCCGTACTGAACCTTGGACTTTTTTCTGGCCATGTCTTTTTCGTCGCAGGTCAAAAAGAGTGCACAAGAGTCGGCAACTTTTCCAATTCAGCACAAACAGTACTGAATCTGACACAATGGCAAAACGGTAAGTTGCCGATCCTCAACGCCTTTAGGGACAAACATCTAACAAAAAAACAGTTCAAAGGGCCTGACAGCTTCTTCCAAGGCGGTGGACCCCACCCTCGACGCTCTTTTCGCGTCCAGTGTAAGTTTTGCGACATCCAGCCATTTGACTTGATCCATACTCATCATTTGCAGGCTGGTCCTGTCCAGGCTCCCGTTAAGTCAAGATACTCGACGTTGGTGGAACAAAAGGTTCGGGAACCTCCCAAGCCAAGGGTGCACCTCGAAGAACAAGACGCCGACGATGAGGTCCTCTCTGAGATTAGCGGGGAGCTGAGCTTCGAAGAAGATGGCCCATCATATGAGGAAGAGGAAGGATCTGACGCTTCGGAGCCAGAGGGAGAGAGTGAAGACGAGCAAGAGGAAGAGGAAGGGGAAGAGGAAGAATCTTCAGACGAGCCCATGAAGGATGCGCCAGTGGAGCTCGACGACATTATTGATGCGACAGAAGACAAGTCAAACAAGGAACGGAAACGAAAGAGAAAAAACGAGAACGACGATCTGGAGGGCAAATACCTGGACAAACTTGTTGCGGAGGAGGAAGCTGAGCGCGCCGGCAAGCGACAAAAGAATGACGCTCTGAATAAGACCGAAAAGGCTGTCGCGAAGGGTGAGGATGCCGGCAACGACAGTGACATTCCCGTCCATGAAACCCTCGCCAAGGACAACAAATCGTCAGACCTTGAGAAGGCAGCGCGAACAGTCTTCCTCGCCAACGTGTCCACAGAAGCAATCAATTCCAAGACCGCCAAGAAGACCCTCATGGCCCATCTGTCATCCATTCTGGATAAAGATGCCACTCCTCCGCAAACTATCGAGTCACTGCGTTTCCGTTCCGTTGCTTTCGCAGGCGGCTCTCTCCCTAAGCGAGCAGCTTACATTACTAAGAGCCTGATGGACGCAACGACCAAGTCCGCCAATGCATATGTCGTGTACTCAACCTCGGCGGCTGCTCGTAAGGCTGCTGCAGAACTCAATGGTACTCAGGTCCTCGAAAGGCACCTGAGAGTCGACAGCGTCGCCCACCCCAGTCCTACGGATCACCGCCGATGTGTGTTTGTTGGCAACCTCGGGTTTGTTGACGATGAGACCGTCTTGAACACCAACGCGGATGGCGACACTACTGAGAAGAAGAAGAACAAAACCCCATCCGATGTCGAAGAAGGTCTTTGGCGAACGTTTAGCACTCAGGGCAAGGTTGAAAACGTCCGAGTCGTTCGAGATTCCAAGACTCGTGTAGGCAAAGGTTTCGCCTATGTCCAATTTTATGTAAGTCCACAGTTGTCTTACCTACTTCGATCGGACCAGCTACTAACATGATTTTCCAGGATGGCAACGATGTCGAGGCAGCCTTACTCCTTGATGGCAAGAAATTTCCTCCCATGCTACCGCGTAAGTTGCGAGTCACTCGAGCCAAGGATCCTCGCAAGACTGCTCTCGCCCAAGAGCGAGCCAGGGGCAAGAACATCGTTCCTAATGGTGCCGCCAAGAGCACAAAATACAAGCACAAGGCTACACCTGAGGAGCAGTCCATGGCTGGACGTACAAGCAAGCTTCTCGGCCGCTCGGCCGCTGTGCAGCAACGCCACAAGAAGCGCCCCTCAACACAGGGTGCTTCCGAGGATGCTCAGAACATTCCGTCTAGTATCAAAGGACCCGAACAGTTCGTTTTCGAAGGCCGCCGTGCGTCAGCTAAGGACGGCACACCCAAAGATCTTAAACTTGGGAAGAAGGGCAAGGGCAAGGGCAAGGGCAGATCCGGCAGGCCCCAAAACCGAGGCGCAAGGAGAGCTGCGGAGTGGAAGAAGAAGAGCTGAGCGTTTTATGATGAATAGTACTCATAACGCTGGTGGTTGACATATGAGATATGTGCTCTTTTCATACGTGATGAGGACGAGGATGGTGTTGTTAAAAAGAGGGCCCCACGCCCCGGAAAGTTTGCGAGTGATTTTTCGGCCTTGGCTGCCCTGGCAAGTTCTGGCCGCTTATATGAGAGACAAAGGTACTTGTATACTTATCGGGGTGATGTTGAAAAGTTCATAGAGCTGTACAGAGTTCACCAGTATAAAGCACTAATTTTGGCTGATGTATTTAATGCTTACGTACTTTTGTGGTTTTTGTGTCAAGATTCAGAATTCCAAGATGGAATCTTACTACAAATCATGCTTACATCACGACGACTTCGTTGGAGCTAGCCCAGTACGTTGGTGTGGTATAGTAGTGGTTCTCATATCAACGACATAACACCAGGCCGTGAGCAAAACTGTTTTTATGAAAATGGATATATCATCAATTTTACGTGCCTGCTAACAAAGGCACCAAGCTTGCGTCGAGGGATAGTCTCGTCTATCAGGGCCTGGCACCAACATTCAAGACCATGTACTAACGGGGTACCCTGAGCCAAACTCTGGCGCTTGGTGACCAACATCTTTACCCCCATATGTGTGCCACCTCAAAAATCTCGGGAATCTTAAACAACTTCCTCCACAACTCTTTTCTGTACATTGCTTCGCGGGCGTGAGCCCTGTCCGAGCCATCGCTTAAAACATGTCGTCAAAGAAGTCGAAAGAGATTACATAAACTCGCCTTGTTCGATCGTCTAGTACTCGAGCTCCTCCTCAGGCTCAAAGGAGTCGGCAGCAACCTCCTCGTAATCCTTCTCCAGAGCAGCGAGATCCTCTCGGGCCTCGGTGAACTCGCCTTCCTCCATACCCTCACCAACGTACCAGTGGACGAAAGCACGCTTGCTGTGCATGAGGTCAAACTTATAGTCGAGCCGGGACCAAGCCTCAGCGATGGCGGTGGTGTTGGAAAGCATAGAGACGGATCGCTTGACGGGGGCAAGACCTCCAGCCTCAGGAGCAGCGGGAACAGCCATGGGCTTCTGGTAGTTGATGCCGAGCTTGAAACCAGTGGGGCACCACTCGACCAAGTTGAATGAGGCCTTGGCCTTGAGGGCAGCGATGGCGGCGTTACAGTCGCGGGGAACGACATCACCGCGGTACAGAAGAGCGACAGCCATGTACTTGCCGTTTCGGGGATCGCAGACAACCATCTGGTTGTTGGGCTCGAAGCCTGTGGGGAGTCAGTATCTTGGAGGATGCTCCTATAACATGAGCAGGACTTACACTGGAAGGTAAGCTCCTGGACCTTGAAGCTCTCGTGCTCACTCTTGGCAGAGGAGATGACAGGGGCGTAGCTGATGAGAGGGTAGTGAATTCGAGGGTAGGGAACCAAGTTGGTCTGGAACTCGTTGAGATCGACGTTGAGGGCACCGTCAAATCGGAGAGAGGATGTGATGGAGCTGACAACCTGGGCAATGAGGCGGTTCAGGTGCTCGTACGAGGGTCGAGGAATATCGAGGTTGCGACGGCAGATGTCGTAAACAGCCTCGTTATCGACGAGGAAAGTACAGTCAGAGTTCTCAATAGTGCTGTGAGTAGAGAGAACAGCGTTGTAAGGCTCAACGACGGCAGTTGAGGTTCGGGGGGCAGGGTAGACGGCGAACTCGAGCTTGGACTTCTTGCCGTACTCGGTAGAGAGACGCTCGAGGAGAAGAGCACCGAAACCAGAACCGGTACCACCACCGAAGGAGTGGAAGATCAGGAAACCCTGAAGAGACTGGCAGTTGTCTGAATGATGCGGTTAGCGTTGAGTGCAAGTACAGAGGCGTCGAAAGAGCTCACCGGCGACGCGACGAATGCGGTCAATGACATTGTCAACCATCTCCTTGCCAATGGTGTAATGACCACGAGCATAGTTGTTGGCGGCATCCTCCTTGCCGCTGATCAACAACTCGGGGTGGAAAAGGTTACGGTATTCGCCAGTTCGGATCTCGTCAATGGGAGAGGGGTCAAGATCGACGAAGAGAGATCGAGGAACATGCTTGCCGCTGCTGGTCTCAGTGAAGAAAGTCTCGAAAGAGCCAGGGTCACCAATATCGGGAGCATTGGGGTCGGGGCGACCATCGGGGCCGAGACCGTGCTCGAGAAGGTAGCTATTCAGAGGCCAGTCAGCTTCAATTTCGTGACGGTGGCGTTATTGGACGATCAAGGGAGACAACGTACAGCTCCCAAGCAGAGTTACCGAGCTGGGTACCAGCCTGGCCCAGGTGGAGGTGAAGAATCTGGATAGCAGAGAATCAGCATCGCGAGGTCGGATAGCAGCTTCAACGGATAATAAGGGGGCGCCCCAGCTGCACAGCTCCAGACACCAAGTGGAACACACAAAGGGTATCTCGAGCAGAGCGAAGCAATGCACTGCAGCGGAGAGACGGGCTGCAGCATAATTGTAGACATACCTCGCCCTTCATTTTGTCTGGATGAAGCTAAAGAAGCTACGACGAGAGGTTGAAGTCGGGGGAGGAAATAGACGGGGAGAGAAATACTGTACGCGCGCAGCGCTTGAAGGGGGAAGGGGAAGAAGGGGCCTGAGGTGGTGATGGTTTTCGGGGTGGGTGTTTGGAGTTCCAATCTGTGGGTGCGCTGGTGAAGAGGGACATCCAATTGGTGGCGGGGTCGTCAACAAACATTGCTAGGCCCGCCAGAGCTATCAGGAGGTACATGTGCAACAGGCAGATTTTGGCAGTGCCAGCACGTACCCGTGGTGCCTCTCACCGCCAATTGACAGGGAAGCCTGGGGACCCTTGACAGTGGGAGAACTGCGCTTGCAAGGGGCATTCAGGTGGGATCTGCTCACCCGGGAATGGTTTGTTGGCATTAGATTCATCAGTGATAGGTCAGAGAGAGAGTTGCTAGGTAAGGTACCTATTGAATAGCTACAGTGTATTGACTCTCAAGGCTTTCGTCTTGCTACCTGTTAGCGTCCTTATCATCACTTACAATAGTATCCGTAACCTTCTAGCTTTTAGCTACAGTATTGCGACATGTCGATTCCAATTGGAGAGTGGGGGAGAACATTGAACTAAAAACACTTAGCTGTCTGTCCGTGCCTATATTTCAATGTAACTACTCCGTATATCTCGATCTTCTTCCTGGCCCTCGGGGCGCAAGAAAACATCAGGCCTTTATATGGGATTGGATATCAAAATAAACTCAGCAAAAGGTATCCTAATACCAAGTTACCTAGATCTTCTTGTCATCTTGGATCAAGATCTTGAGTTTTCTTTCCTTCCCTAGCTAGCCTCTTTACAGCAACCATTGCATATGGAGTCGCCGTTCGTGGACATTTCATGTTTCCTGCCTTGTCCAGTCTGGTCACAACTTCAATGACTTCTAGCCGAGGCGTGTATTAATTTCGGTGCCTGAAGCCATTGCTCTAGGCTACCAGATATAGGAATGCGGCAAGGCACCAGGATATCAAGCTTGGGGCAGAATTTTCAGTGACGCCGAAGGAATATACCGGTGACGAAAGCTACCAGTACAACGAGACTCACTGACTACAGACAACACCCTATTAGGCAGAGAGTACATATCACCAGAGTATTGGTTCTCATCCAATATTTCGGGGGGAAGCCCATTAAAGCACCCATGTACCAATCCTCCTTGACTCCGGAAGTCCTGTTCGTGAGTGGTGAGCTATAGAACTATCCTTAAATCGACGGCCATCGGGGACTAAAAGAACTCAGGGCGTGTATTCTAAAAGTAGGAAAATTTATGGCTGAATTTAGTATAAATTTACTGTCAGTAATCCTTGTCACCTGAGGTAGAGAGAGGTTCTTTGGGCTTTCTTACCTCCCCTACCTATACCCTTCTGTTTGTGTGATGGCGCTACCACGCAAGAAATTAAGGCTACGATCAAACCTTTTATATCAATATCGTTTGACAACGACTCTACCATCGCTTAACTATATATATGAACCCATTGGGTACTGACGTAAGCGCTACCCTATCCTGAGAATATTCAATAGTCGGAATGGACAGTAATACAAGGAGTAAGAAGGCCGATAAGAGATATTTTTGTATCTCATCCGTGCCGTAACCTCGACCGATCTGCTTCAGCAAAACACACCTAAGCAGAAGAACTCACTGGAGACCCATTGCTTGAATTCATCATTCTCATGCTGCTGTCTCGAGCTCGTTGGGAAGGACAACCTAGAGCTGGTATATGATTGAAATAGCCAGAGAAGAGGTAATTACAAATATTGATGAACTGGAAACTAGATAGCTAGCAATGGAATCGGCAACAGAGTCCACTGACAGAAAGCGAAATGCTCATCTTTCACGATGAAAATATCTAAGGCTTCGCTCCCTCGATATATGTTTCGCTACGCGATTCGCCAGAACCTTCCTGGCTCAAGCCATGGTCATGCTCGCGCTCTCTCCAAGCCCTCAGCATTTCTTGGTTAACCCCCTTGTAATGACGGGAGCCATGCGAAAACCACAGGAGGGTAGAGTGTAATACGGCACCCAAGAATACGGCCCAATTATAGTTCAGCGTCGATCCAGTCCAATCTGCCTGAGGGGGGAAGCATTCCATTATCGTCATATAGACGACAGTCAAGAAACCCAAGACATGAACAGGTTTGCTAAGTCGGCCCATATTCCACGGGCCCGGAACCCATCGTCCGTTGTCGAAGACTGTGAATATCATGGGTAGTGCGTACAATACCATGACCGCAATGACAGCAAGGGAGTATATGGTCTCGGAAGCAATTGGGGAAAATCCCAGACATAGCATAAGCATTCCGCCAACCGTGAGAAACATCGTTGTATGAATTGGCATATTGCTCCGAGTGAGACGTATGAGAGTTTATCGTTAAAGAGCATCCCCCCATCCCGTTCAAAGGCAGCTGTCTGACAAGACATCATGACCAAAACGGCCGCGCCACCGATGGAAGTGTCTAGGAAGATGATAGCAGGAAAGCTCCCGCGTCCTTGAGACCCCAGCGCTCTATTAGGAGATTAAATGCAGTGTAGCCACTAAAAGGAGTCGGTTAGTGTTTGCACATATGGGTAAGGTCTCGTGCCGCCAGGCAGAACACGGTACCAGTTTACTGGTGAAATGGGAGACTTACGTAGGGTAAGATGCTGCTGCTTCCATGTCGGTAATACAGAAAGCCAGCAAGATGCAGAATAGCATACCCATGCCTGCTTGTAGACAATACGTGGTGATGGTGGAGCGAGGTGCAACTATTCGTGCATTGTGAGTCTCCTCTGCCACGGCTGATGGTGCATTCCAACCAGTAATGACCCATGCGGCACAAAAGAAGGTGAACGGAACAGAAACTGGCTTGTCCCAGTCACTGTAGTTGGTGTAGTCTCCAAAGACGGTAGCGGCAGAAGTAAAAGGAATACCCTGTGTCTTTTTGGGTGACGGGAAGTCCAATGACAAAACAAACCGAGGAGACTAGAACAAGGGCTGCTGTCACTCTAGGTCAATCAAAATGATAACGCATGAGATAAAAGGACACGGGCTTGGAAGCGTACCCGAGACGATGAAAACAAGGCTGGCCTTATCCATCCTGATAGATGCCGTGAGAAACCATGCAGCGCAGGTAGCTATGGCGACCGTAAAGATGATAGGATTGGTCGGTACCCAGCCTGTGAAGAGGCCGGTGATGGTGCAGATTGAGCTGGATGATGCCCAAGAAAAACTGGCAATGCTTGTAAGGGCACTCATGGTGTTGGCCATGCCTGCGATGGAAGACAGAGGACGGGATAGCGACGGAGGTGCGAGTGCAGCTGTCCATCAATAATTGGCACCATTGGCTGGTATCAATGAACAGAACTCTGCGATAGTGAGAGCCCATGGGAGGAAAGGGAATGAAGGGATAAACCAGCCCCTGAATATTCATTGTCAGCGCAGAGTCCTCATTGTCTGAGTTGCCGAATAGTTTGCACCAGCGATGTTCATACCAAGTTAGTCCGCAATAGCCGCCATAGTTGATCTGTTAAGAGACAGCGATGAAGATGCCTCACATGGGTCTATGACTATTGTTAGTCTTCAGTGGATACTTGGAACTGGCCTTGGCCGCGAGCATCTCGAGTATGGAGTAGAAGTAACTTGGTGACTCACGAGGCCACCGCCATTGTGAGTGACATGGAGCCCAGAGACCGAAAGACTCTGGCGTATGAGGGGCTATAACCAAAATCGTGAACAACTGCATCTTCAGCAAAGTCTGAAGCGATGGAGTTGAGAGTATCCACCTTCTTGTCGACATCAGGGTCTCTATCAAGTATAGATGCCATGTTGAGTTATCAACTTTCAATTCAAGTTGAAAGTGTTGAAGATTTATCCAAGGTGAAGAAAAGGCAATAGACACATATGATAGAATAGAGAAAGGCTCGGGATAAGTTTGTCCCTGTGATTAGAGAACAAGCTTCCCAAGTGCCATTGAAGATATTACATATCATCTAACTTAAGGACGACAAGATCAAGAACAGTGTTAACCAATCGCAGTAGATAGGCATACCCCAGATAGAGTTATCTTTGAGGTATCAACTAACCCTGGTTTATTAGCTGTATTTGATCGCGGGGTAATCATTTATTGGATCCATTACAGATAGCCTAGATGGTTAGCTTCAACTCAGATATGCGCTAGTCCCGGTCGTTGAGAACAAGATACGCTTAAATAGGCCGTCGGATGGTTTTTGGTAGCCCCTATGCGCATTGTTCACGATATCACCACCTTGTAGTTAGCCACCCAGATGGAAGACGACTATCTATTGACAACAGTACAATATCATTCGCAACTGCTCAACAATAATACTGCCTCAGGGGCTCAATATCATTTCTCTCAGCACCTTGATTCACCGATCACTTCCGGGGTAGTTCAGACCAACCCGACCTCATGCAGTCACCTACTGGTTATCTGGCGTCTCTGCCAGTTGATAATCCGACTAAATCCTTCTGGCAGAGCGAACCAGACCCGATGATCAGTAACTACCAATCGTAAGCAGTAACCTATGAGAGCCCTTACAGGCTTTACACTCCTTGGGACTTGGTCTTACTAGTGAGGAGATATGAAAGATCTATGCTTCAATCAACACCGAACTAACTGGAATCATAACTACAGTGCTGAATTTCCGTCCTCTGCTGATGTTGTTATCATCGGCTCCGGGTTGACTGGTGCTTTCATCGCACACCAGTTGCTCAGTTCCAACTCACCAAACAGACCAAAGTCTGTAGTCATGTTGGAGGCCCGTAACGCAGCGAGCGGTGCTACTGGGAGAAATGGTGAGTGGTAGACGTCGCACCGATCAATGAACTATCACCGTGTGGTACTTACCTTTCCTCTGCATAGGCGGCCATATAAAGCCCGATTGTTATCGTGGCTTCACATCGTACTCTATCTTACATGGTACTGATGTTGCAAAGGCTCAGTGCGAATTTGAAGCCGTCAACTATCAAGAAACCGCAAAATTCATCCAAGAGAACAATCTAGCTGCGGAAGTTGATCTGGTACAGTATCGCTCCGCTGACGTCTACCTGACCCCAGAGTCCTGGAAAAAAGGGCTGGCATCGTACAATGGCTTCAAAGAATCTGGCGGCGATGTCTCCGATATCAAGGTACTCAGCAGAGCAGAAGCTGAGGAGTCTCTACGGGTCAAGGGTTGCTCCGGAGCAATCACTTTCCCAGCTGCCAGTCTGTGGCCATACAAACTCGCAATTGCTGTTTTACGCAAGGGGCTCGGCTTGGGACTAAGTCTTCACACCAATACCCCTGTCACAAGTGTATCTCCCGACACTTCAGGTCCTTGGAAGGTCTCAACACCTCGTGGGTTTGTGATGGCAAATAAGGTCATCCATGCAACCAACGGCTATGCTTCTTACCTCCTGCCTGAGCTTGATGGGCGAATTATTCCCCTCAAAGGTCATGTTTCTGCCATCACTCCCCCACGGGCTTATATGGACCAGCCTCTAACGACATCTTTTGCTTTCATATCCAATGATAACTACGACTATCTCATCCAAAGACCAGGTCCCGAAAAGTACCTGATTTGGGGCGGTGGCGAGGTTGCTCATCCCAAGGGTCTCTCGGGCGGCTTCGGTGACTGCGACGACCGTCTTATCGTGCCTGAAGTCGAGTCCTACATTTTGAAGGCACCATTTGAAATATTCAGAGACTGGGAAGAGTCCAGGGCATCTTCTGGGACTAGCCCTGAAGGTGCCGTGGCATTCTCCTGGAGTGGCATCATGGGCCTGAGCAAGGATCTTCTTCCGTTTTTGGGGGAACTTCCTGGCAAGCCTGGTCAATATCTGGCTGGTGGATATCACGGACATGGTAGGTCTAGCAGTTCAGTAACTGAGAAGAGTTCTTTGCTAATAAAGATAATTTAGGGATGGCGCGCATTTTTCTGAGTTGCAAGGCTTTCTGTGGGAGGTTTCTTGATGAACCAACTGACCACCGAGTTCCTACCACTTATTTCGATTTGACCTCACGACTTGGAGACCCAATAGACCTCGAGGCCATGGATAACATAGCATAGTTAGCATAGACTCCCAAGAAACCGGAAGTATTTTGATAGAGTTTGCGAGGCTGTGGACCTGATTAATAATCACACATGGTGCTTTTTTGATGATAAAAACATCTTCCTTTACCTCCAGCATCACCTAAACTTCTTTTTAGAGGGCACAATCATGAGGGCAGGCTTCTTAGAGAACCTTCTGGAGCCAGCAGCAAAATGCATGTACAACTGCGAAGCAATGCTTGAGTTGGCATATCATTGTAATAATTTAAAGGCGGCAAAGATATTTTATCTGAACTCCTCAATGAACTTTTGGAACGCCGTCAGAAAACGCCGGACGTGATCCTCCGTATGGCACATATTCAGAAAAAGAAAACCTCTGCGGCCGATTCAATCCCATGCTGTAACCTATGATAGAATAAGATCCTCATCAACAGGTTCCTATCGAGACGAAGAAACTGTAGTCCTATGGCGCTTCCTAGACCAGTAATCTCAAGGCCAGAATAGTGATGTGTTGCACAGATCTCTGTCATCCTGTTTCGAATAGTGTCCCCGAGTTTATTGACGCGACGAATTTCATCCTCCGTGACCAGATCAGTGGCAGCCAGGGCAGCTGACATAGTGAAAACATCGTTATTGAATGTTCCATAGTGGCTCAGTTTCTGGGTTCTCTGCTCATGGAGAGCCATGATGTCAGAGCGCTCCCCAAAAGCTACAAAAGGGAGGCCCCCTCCAATGTATTTTCCAAGAGTTGTCATGCCAGGCTTAATCTTGTGGAGTCCTTGAAGTCCAATGATTTGTAGGCGAGATGTCGTGATCTCATAAAATATCAACATGGCACCAGTTACGTCAGCTGTTTTGCGCAGAAAGGAGAGGAACTCCCTAGTAGCGAGAATCTGACCGCCTGTTGAGAGCATCGGTTCGACGATATTAACTGCTAGATCTAATGATACATGCTTCTAGTTGGCCTCTATGTTGTTGTAGGTACCAAGAATGAAGTCGTGAGATACGTTTGATTTGTTATCCCCTGAACCAAAATTTAGGGTACCGCCGTGGTGTCTATTATCAAACGCCAGTATCTAGAAAAGGAACAAATTAGCTTCACAAGGCTTCAGGAATAGCCCCCCGGAAAATCTGTACCGACCTTTGTTCTGCCGGTGAATTCCATGGCTGTAGCTAATGCGTAGGTGTTGGCTTCGGTGCCGGAATTACAGAAACTAACTCTCTCCATACTTGGGAATCTTCTCTTGATGCACTCGCCAAGATGACACTCTTTTCGAGTGGCACTACCCGAGCTGAAGCCAGTAGACAAAGCACTGCTGATTGCTTCAGCTATAGCGGGGTTCGAGTGTCCGTAGAAAGCTGCCGAATAGTCTGATACAAAGTCCCGATACTCTCCCTTGTCGACAGAGTATAGATAAGGACCCTGTCCGCCCTCCATGTAAAGCGTAAACGGGTCTCCGTGAAGAACTGAGCGCGTGTTTTCGCCAGCTAGAGTCTCCTGAGCTCGTTTATGGATAGCTAGAGATGAAGGGTTTTCTGCAACAAAGTTGTTGATTAATGTAGCAAGTTTGCTGCACAAGTCGCAGGATGCATTGGCCTCGCTACCCGTTTTGAAGTTCCCTTCGCCGTGTCTCTGCTCAACATAAATGGCTGAAAGGCCTTCAGGCCTTGTGAGCGAGGCTCGTGAGCCTTTGGGAATCCAAAGGAGGCTTCCAGGTTTCAACTCGTAGGATTGGTTTGTAATAGATTCTGTGATTACGCCAGTGCCTGTCACGCAATGAGAATATCAGTTGGTAGCCCTGGCAGGTAAGGAGAATAATAAATCTACCCTTTACGACTTATTTCATTTCGTACCCATTCTGCTGTATACGATTCGGTTGGTGCCTTTCTGTCAAAAAGGTCCCAGATACCAGCCACGATTGGCGCATTGACATATGATCTATAAACTGCGGTTAGAACTGATTCTTTTGGCATTGGAGACAGTCTGGCTCACCTCGAGCCAACAATATCACTGTATTCTCCGATCTCATCCTTTATCTCTGGGGCTAGAGTGCCAGCATCGGAGATCACCATAATAGTTGTAGCCATAGTCAGGGTCATTGGAAGACTACTCTGGTCAGAATCAGACGTTTAATTAAGGACAAATGACCTTGGCGCGGGTGTATAAGGCTGAATGATCTTGAGTATAGACTAACAGTTGATCATATATATCTGCCTATGCAGGAGTAAATCTACGAGTTTACGTGATGAGCCTTATAGATCATCAGGAGTAGATTCTGTGGAGAAGCGTTCCTGTAAATTTTGCCTTGCACTAAGAGGGAGGTAGGCAAACCGCATCTTTCTAGGTAGCCTCTAGATGGCAAGTCACATGGGTTCAAAGAAAATCGTCCGTCGGCATGATACTGCCACACCACGTAGCATCCTGTTCCTTTTGGCAGCTTACGGTCTTACATAGTATGGACTTCTTTGGGAGCCTGTCATCACGGAACGCACCTCACGTTTAGCAATTCCATTCACATAAGTCTCTTGGTGATTATAATCAGAGATCGTGAACACTGAAGATGCCACGAGAGTAATTATAAGAGTAGCCACTTTTGTAAATAATATTCTATAGAGATACCCCCCCTGAGAGCCAATGTTTATTCGAATATTGGAAATCCCATATTGTTGGAAAGCAAGGTGTGATAGGGCCAGCTGTTGGTCATTCCATCCGAGCAACTCACCTACCTAGAGAAAAAACCATGCCACTCTATATTGGCTGTTCTCCTTATACATATCAGTTACGTGCCACCTGCTTAGATGCTAACAATGATGCTTCAATAATCCTCAAGCACGCCAAGACCTTCTCTTCTGTGAATTTCTGCCCTAATACCTGAAGGCACATAGGAGCATCTGAATATAGCTCAGGGAAGTCTGTATCGTTGGTCAGCACAGGGGCACACGATCAAGGAAAAGGGGTGACCTCTGAGGGCTCTGAAAGTCTCCCCCAAGGATCACTTACATAGATTCCAATTATCGTGATCGAAACTCGACATAGGCTTAAATTCCCCGTCTTTGCTGGGCTTTGGGTCCCTGAGAAGGTCAACTTGTCCAACAGGAATCGTCGCACGTGTCCAATCGAGGATATTGGAAATGGCTTCATAGAGCCAGTACTTCATGGTACCATGTGGAGGGGCAACATGGCACCCTGAAGGTAGGACGAACACGTCTACCGGTCGCCCTGTAGGACGATGTTCCCTGCCACCTGCTGAGTATATGTTGACGAATTTTCAGAATCTTCTTCCCGTGGTCAAGAAGCTGGCATACACTTATTGCATCCTGTGGGTTGGCGAGCTCAATCTCCTCGGATATGGGTTGGCAACTCACAAGCAAATATCTAAAATCTCATTACTGGGAGCACGCGTGTAGGAAAAGAGCTCATGAAACTTGGCAGTATCGACATGAAGAAGCTCACCTTTGAGACAGGTGGAAAGTCTCCTTTGATTGTGTTCGAAGACTCAGACTTGGTCTTGGCCGCTCAATGGGCTCATCTTGGCTTCACTTTTAATCAAGGAGAGCTCTGGACAGCAACAACACGCATTCTGGTTCAGGACACAATCTTCGATCGCTTCCTCGACGCTCTCAAATCAATAACGCTGAGATATCCTGTGGGCCAAACATTCGAAGAGAAAACATACCTCGGTCCCCTTGTCAGCAAAGCGCATTTTGACAGAGTGCGAGAAAACGTCATTCTCGGAAAGGAAGAGGGGGCAAAAGATATCCTGGATGGCTGTATGCTATCTGAGTTCAAAAAAGGGGGTACTTCGTCAGCCCAAGCATCTTTGTTGACGTTAAGCCGTCGATGCGGATCTATCGAGAGGAGATGCTCTTTACAGTTAACATTAGCAAGGCTCACAACGTCGCCCGTAAGATTGAGGCTGGCATGGTATGGGTGAATAGCAGCAATGACTTAGACTTCTGAGAGCCTTTCGGCGGAGTCAACAAAGTGGCATAGGTAGAGAACTCGGCGAGGCAGGCTTGGAGGCTTACTATAACAATATTGGCAATATACTGCCAATGTAAGACGTCCACAGGGAGCAAGAAACTTCTGATATCAAACTAGGCGCTAGAGATGCCTAATCTGAGGCCTACTAAATTTATATTAAATTGCACTAAATCTATCTAAGTCTCTTCCCCCCTTAGGGTAGAGAGAGGTTTTAGGTTTTCTTGCGTCTTGAGAATGAGTCTGTAAGTGCGCTTGGAAGGTTCCCAGCGTGGTCTGAGAAATTATTGTGATAAATAAAGGAATCCGACCGACGTACTTTGTCCATCTCATACTACGCTTCACCTACTCTATCAAGCCCCCTGAGACAAACACTGTTGTCAAAAGTAAGAAAATGACTCTTGTACTCTTGTTATATGGTTGTCTGCATCAACACCTGACGCGTTGCGAATTACAACAAAGGGGGAGGAAACTTCTGTTACAAGCATTGACAAATCAAGAATTTGAAACTTTGATATTAAACTGTATGGGTTTTAATAGTGTTTTCCCACCCAACCGCCGTACTCCAAAAAGACTTTCGGATATTTCCTCCTGTAAGATGAGTGTATGTAGTTAAAAAAGCAAATTAGCCCATAGCAACGTGCTACGGCCGCGCAAAGTGGTATCATAGGTGTGTAGGCCGTTTCCCGTCCAAGTCATGATCCCTCGCTCTCTTCTCGCTTCCAGAATTTGATCATTCGCACTTGATTCTAGTCTTAATCTCGCCGGTTGTCTTCTTGTGACTGCGTCTCAGAACGCTCCAGCTCTTCTATACGGCGTTGAATCGCCTCTTTCTGGACTTGCAACGCCCTGATCTCCTCGTCCCGTGTCGCCGTCTCCTCGCTTAGCTGACTATCATTTTCCGTCGTGCTGTTTGAGTCCGTAGCAGCCTCGTAAGCTGGTGGTGGCTCAGCGGTCTGGCGGCTCCTGTCACGTCGATGGTTGGCATCCGCAGCGGCGTAGAAATTATCTCCTGGTCCTGGAGAGGTGTGGCGCATGCTGCTTCCCACCGCACCGAGCTCGTGTGCTCGTCTCTTTTCCGTCTTCTTTCGCTCTCTTCGAATGAGCCAAAAGGCAAGTGCTCCTATCGCAAGCAGAACGAAAACCGCGACACCAACACCAATACCGATGCGCGCGCCCAGGGACAAGGATCGGCCATGATGCTCGGTGCCTGGGATATCGTCCTCATCCTTGAGTCCAAGTGCATCTTTGTCGCTATCTTTGAACAGCGCCCTTATGGTATAAACAGCAATTGTTGCACCATACAAAGTCGTTGGTGTGTCTGACACAGCATCATAAGTCTGAGCTGTCTGGTTGTACGTGTAAGGAACAGCCAACACGGATGAAACCGAACGTTTACACAAATTGCCATCCAGAGTGTATTCCCTACTGCAATTAGAATGGTACATCTAAACACTTTCTCTCGTGACTTACGATGAGCAGCAAATAGCTGTCGTTGTCTCGTCGTCCCGATTCTCACTAGTATCAACGCGCAGTGATACGGTGGTCCATCCATGAGGGCATGTGCCTGGACTGTAAACCCCTGTAAGGCCTTTATCGAACATGGCATCGGGATAGCAAGACAATGACTTCGCTCCAGCAATTGGCTGCAAATCAAGCATTGCTGCGAGGCCATCCGAACCCGACTTTGGTACCTCGTTTGCATCAAAAGTCCATGTGCAATCAACAGGTCCGGTCCAAGGTGTGGTCATCGGCGGGAATATCCCGTCATCGTCTAGGTCGTCTTCATTGGTAGGCTTAGGTGCGATCACAAGTGTTGTCGGAGCAGGCGTTGGGTCGGATAGAGAGATGGTTGATGATGGCTCGGCGGAAGCTATTGACGATAACCCAGAAGATGTGGACTCATCATCCTCGATCGAAGAAGACATGGTTTTGGTGACCGCAAGGAATTGCAGTTAATTGCAAACAACTTTAAGCTTATATGCCAGGCCGATTCGACTACAAGCCGCACCACGAGTGCTCTGCTTGCCGTCAACTCGGCGTATCAATGACGATCGTCACTCTTGTCCATCCGGCAATGCGACCAATAGTTCGCGTTCTCGTTGGATACTGGAAAGGGCGCGTGAAAGATTCGCTAGGCAGGCAATCTGCAGTGTGGGGTTTCGGGCAGACTTGGCTATATCTCAGCTGCAAGAAGACGCGCGTGAAGAATATCGAGGACAGCGTCTTTAGCAATGTCGAAGGCCATCCGGGCGTAGGTGTTGCAGAGGAACGAACTGATGGGGATAGATATATAACACAGACGAGCAAGACAAGAAATGGTGACAAATGAATAAAAGGAAAGGAAAGGTTCGTACCCAAGAAACGACAAGAACCGGCCAAGCAAAGCAAAGCAGACAGCAGACAAGTCCATAGCATGCCTGCCGAGCAGCGGCAGCGAGAAGACGGGTACAGTAGCGTTGGTGTTCCCCCTTCTGAGGCCTTTGAAGGCTTGGCGAAATCTTATCACGGGTGGGTGCCGAGAAACGCCAAGGCCTGGATTGCACCGAAAACACGACCACGTTGACCGCTGTGAGTTCTGGGCATTCCCGCATTGCCCTCTCCTCATTGCCATCGTAGTCGTCCATCGTAGGTAGTAGTACTGCACCTAGCTAGCTCCAGGTGAGGTGGGCTTCTCCCTAGGTAGCTACAGCCCATGGTCGTCACGGATAGTCGTTCAAATAAGGTATAGGTTTTATTCTGAATGTCATCGTCAAGCCTCCATCATAAGACACGCGCAAGCCATCAGAGGTTACTGCGGAAGCGTGGGAGGGAGGGGCCCAATGACGAGGGCCAATGCTCATCATACCTAGTGGGCTCGTCCAGCCTAAGCCGAGCCTTTTTGGCCCCAGTGCCACGGTCTTGGCTGATGAGTATCGAATTTCTGGGCATTTGAGAGTCTCTGACGCGGGAAATGAAGGCCGCCTTGGTTTGTGCCGAATACGCCGGCTTGGAAGTCTTGGAACATGCACACCAAGCCGCGACCAATCCCATTCCCTAGATAAAAAGGCAGAAAATCCCGTCTTGGCCGTAATTATCAGTCATGAGATCAATTCACCGTTCTACTTTCTCAACTCACTTTTACATTTTCATTACTGAAGAGAAACCGACTTGACTTGTTCAAGTAAATGAATGTCAATTGACTGTCAAAGCATAACGCCCAGTAAACTTGATACTCTTGGCGTTGCACCGCCAATGTAGGACGAAACCATACGGAAAGATGACAAGGAATCAATAATCATAAGATGCGCTGAAGAAGGCGAGCCGCGAGTCTTGGCTGGATCTATTCGCTTCCTTATCCCAATCAGCGTCTCTTCTCTGACGATTTGTAGAGGGAAAAGGGAATAGAGTTGCTCAGAAGCTCGGTTGGCTGCCGAGAGATCATGGCCGGTGACAGCAAACTGCCCAATCAGGTTACAGCAACACATGCCAGCCAGCCAGGGCAACCACTTATACGGCTAGATGATTGAAGATCAAGTGCCAACTCAACAAGCTCGCCGGGAGTTGAAGGAGTAGGTATTCAAGATAACTACCGGTCTCGTCGAGTCTACGCTATCCGTCCAGGGCATCCAATTGTACAGGATTTGAAGGTGATGACCATTACACTATCTCGTATAACTGTGGTTGCTGCGATGGGCTTTCGTACCATGAAGGTCGAGAACATTCCACTTGGATGTCTTCACAATACAGGATGATCGGCCACATAACAATGTCACTCTTATCTCAATTTACACAATCTGGTTAGAAGCTATCGATGCGAATAGACTCAAGACATCGTCTAGGGGAGGAAAGAAAACAGGACCTTAACCCTAAGTAATAAAAAATATTTAGGTAAATTTAGCCTAAGCTTAGGGGACTCTTTGCTCAGTTTATTTTGATACCTTATATTAAGGTTCAGTGTTTTCTTGCCCCTTGAGGATCATCTCATGAATTAGATACCGATAGACGATAAGAGCTTTCGCATCCCCACAAAATATCGGAATCGCGGAGCTCATTTCTTCCGTTACTAAACTTGAGGGTACGTACCTCAATTTACGCAGTTTTGAGACGATCACGTGATGAGGGGGCGAAGGGCAAGAACCCTACATCGCTCTTTCCCTGTGCGCCTAAGCGATTGATTGCAACAACCGCCTTCAAATCGACCCCAGCCAGGCCATCAGTTTTCCGCTCAGCGAATTCAACAACACAACACCGCGATCATGGCTGACGAATACGTACGTGTACTCTCGATATATCCCTTCCCCTCTGGAAATAGAAAACATACACCCGCCGCCGACATGGCTTCCTCGACTCCCGCCCGCTACTCACGATGATGATGACGATATTGGAGACATGGAGAATACAAAAAAAGAGCTTGACTGACTTGTGTTCCGGACGATAGGACGCCGAGCAGGCTGCCGAGCTCAAGAGAAAGAGAGCGTTCCGAAAGTTCTCGTACCGAGGAATCGATCTTGATCAGTATGTTGCCACTGCACGATTTCTGCGCCTCGATGCTGGAAGATGAAAAACTGCGAGGATGCACCCCCGAGCGAACGGAACCCATACTGATGTTTTATTTTCTCCACTCCACAGGCTCCTCGACCTCTCCTCCGACCAGCTTCGCGATGTTGTCCACGCTCGTGCCCGCCGCAGGATCAACCGTGGCCTGAAGCGCCGCCCCATGGGTCTCATCAAGAAGCTCCGAAAGGCTAAGCAGGAGGCTCAGCCTAACGAGAAGCCCGACCTCGTCAAGACCCACCTCCGAGACATGATTGTCGTCCCCGAGATGATTGGCAGTGTCATTGGCATCTACTCCGGCAAGGAGTTCAACCAGGTCGAGATCAAGCCTGAGATGGTTGGTCACTACCTGGCTGAGTTCTCTATCTCATAGTATGTTTCCACTGTCCACCGCCAACAAGGGAAAATATGGCTAACCCTCACTCCAGCAAGCCTGTCAAGCACGGTAGGCCCGGTATTGGTGCCACGCACTCTTCTCGATTCATTCCCCTCAAGTAAGAAGGTTGCGGTCTCGGGTGGTTTCTGCATTCATGGACATTTTGGGCGAAAAGGACTGGTTCTGGTAGATGGGCAAAACATCTATCAAAAACACTGATGACAATGGGTACCATGATTAGTACAATAAAGGAGCATTGTCCGCTTGATGACTATCCTCGACTACCGCTGATGCCTGACAATTGTGATAATGCTTCTAAAAAGCCCCATGTCCCACAAACCCTTCCTACCCTAACCTAGCTAACCTGCTGAAATGAAAAGCCTCAGTCTCAAGTTCTTATGACATCATTCACTTCGTGGTTCGGCGGTCTTGAACATGTTGCGCGGGTTAAGTTTTGCGAGAAATCTTTTGCATAGGCGTTTCCGCCACTTCCGTTTAGGCTCCTTGGCGTTGCAAAGTGAACAGACGCGGCGTGTTCGGGCCTGGACGAAACCAATGCATATCTGCTCGCCTGCTCTAACATCATTCACAAGCGTCGCCGTAATGTCGTAAGTGTCAGCAAATCGGAATGTTGCCTGTGCACAGTCTGGGCAAGCATGGTTGATGTGGGAAGCCAAACTACTAGTTATAGCACTGGTGATCGAAGGGTTGCTGCAGGCTTTGTCTCGTTTGAACTCGTCGAAGCATACAGATTCTGTTGCGTTCAAGTCTTTGCGCCTGGAAGCAGAAGGCTCTGTAGGCTGTGGGGGAACAGCAAATATTGGTCGTTCTGCGCCGGTGATCTCGTGGCCTTGAGGAAGGTCACGACGGGCAAAAACTCCAGCCTTCCAGTGAATTTCGATACCGGTTACAGGCTCCACATCGTAAGGACTCGTTGCCTGCAGACTCTTATCCTCTCTAGTCGATACAGGATCCTCTGGTGGGTTTGATGGAAAGTTTGCAGGATTTGTAACTTCGGGACCTTGCTCATCGGGACCTTGCTCTTCGGGACCTGACTGCTGAATCATTTGTTCTGCTAATGGTATGAGCGTCTTATCACAGGTTGTTTGTTTTGTTCTTACCACTATCACTCGGGCCGCTCTGGTTAGCCGTCATGTTGCTAGTTTCCTATTGAGTTAAGCTTCGTGCTAGAAAAAGACTGTTTGGGTCCAAGGATGATGATGGCGACGATGTTGATGAATTATTGATGAAAGTGACTTATCTGTTTAGAAGAGAGATGGCAAAGCGTAACTCGACTTCGCGGGATGGATGGTTAGTAGGTAGGAAATGCTAAGCTCAAGGTAGGTGAGTGTTAGGAAAGAGCTAAGCGCCATGAAAGGGTAGGTGCTTTGAGGCAATGGTGTTGACAATGGATATTGAGAAGGAGCGGGAGGCCATTTGGGGACCACGGGGCGAACTCGCTTCGATATGCAGGATCAAATCAGGAGGAAACTGCGTTTAATAACTCAATAGAAGAATGAATTCATAGGTATGTCTGATTCGTGGCTAGTTTGCAACACTATTCCTCCTTCTGTGCCAGTTTGGCCGCTTTCCGCTCCTCCTCCTGGATATGCTTTTGACGGTAGTGCTCAACGACGTAGTCCATGTTGGCTAGGTGGCCAGCGACATTGTTTCGGGGAGCATACGAAGTCATTGCCCTATTTCTCATATTAGCAATTGCCCTTGTAGCAGTTACTTTCCGTCTCTAGAGAGAAGGCAGCAGCCTCTATCGAATGACGGCAAGTGGTATCAGGTGGACGAACTCGGGATAGGCAACATCGACAAATCGGTGCTTGTTGCCGCCGTTTTCAAAGAGGTTTCGGTCATAACCAGCCTGCTCCATAGCCTTTGTGTGGAGCGCATTAATATCCTCCCAGTCCTTTCCACGGGAAGTGTACTTGTCGATGAGGCTGAGGATTGAGGACTGCTCGCCCTCCTGAGGAACGAATTGGTAGACGAGAACGGAGCCGAAGAAACCGCCGACAGCGAGGAGAGAACCGGTCTAGGGATCGTAATCAGTATATTATCTTCAATCGAAGCCATCCAAGGGTATTTGTATCGGCGTGGGCTCCGTGGTGCAAGCTAGTGTGACGTGACGTACGCTGAACGACTCGTTAACTTCTGGGGCTTTGTGATGGGCATGGGCGTCAGAGGCGTAGGCTCGCGCCGTCCTTTGCAGCTGACGAGCCACGCCGGCTGCCCTCTGTCGTGCGACGAACATGTTGGGCGGGTTGGACAGCGTTCAATTGAGCGATTGATTGTGAGGCTCTCGTGGGAAGAAGCCGCACCAAGTGAGGTTGTCGCCGGTCCGAGATGTTTACGTAAGGCAGTTTAAGTGGTTGGCCAATTGGATTATAGGAGTTTACCATTGGCTACCGACTCCCAGCGAGCGTGGCATGGGGTTATAATCAAGAGAATTTTGCCAAAGAGAGGCAAGAAAACTTATGACCTCTTTTCTAAGTGATAAAGAGACTTGTATAATTTGACATATCTCAGTAAGCCCTGATTTCAGTTTATCTCAGCATCTCGATTTAATGTTCGAAGTTTTCTTGCTCCCTAAGGCTTGCTCTAAGGAAAGAAAGTCGATTTTTTGTAATTTTTCCGCGGGCATGCTGCTCTCCCGTGACTCCTTTTCTTATGAGCTTGTGCTCAATTAGCAATGACATGAATGTTGTTGGTCTTCGGGTGTTGTTAGGTATGTGGCTATTAAGCCTTAGCGAGGGGCATGATGGATTGACTACCTTCTCAGAATCGCTAAAAGACCAGAGAGAGCGCATAGGAAGTTTAGGATATTAAAAGCTTTGTTAACCCCAAAAATTCTGTAGCAATATACGGCATGTAACTTATAAATCCAGTGTGTTTACCTCATCCATCGACCATCGTTGTAAGCGACAAGACCTGGTTCCTCGATTTGCGTCGCAATTTTTCTAGGTACTTGAGCATCTACCCGGGAGCGATATCAGCTTCGTAAAATCAACACGGCATTTTGCGATACGCGTCAATCAGCGCATTACTAGTGATGATTTCCTGGTCATATATTCTCGGTTATTGCCAACTCATCGGCCTTGCTCGAAACCTATTACACCACACTGTAGTCAAGTGGTTGACAAACAATTGTTAGGTGGTCGTTGAGCGTTCGTTCCATTTCAATATTGGACGAGACGAGCCGAAATATAATCCACCAATAACTCCAGATTCTGAAATTTCAACCTTAATGTCGTTTCCCTTGCTTTAAAGCTATAAACCATACCTGAGAAAGATCATACAGTCAGCCCAGCTCTTCCTGGAGTTAAATGGCGAAGATCTAGCATTCTAAATTCCCGAGGCTCCCAAAGTGGAACGCAGCAACAGTAGCCTAGATTACTTTCTCCGATACCACAAACATCATCACAAGAGAATTGATGAACCCAGTTATGATTAAAAGCTTGGGAGGATAAATCCAAAACCTGCTCATCAGAAGTGGCTGAAGCTACCACAAGGTTTAGCAAGATCGACGTGACTAGCCCCAAAGTGTGTGTCGCGCCTCTTCTGGCGTTCTCTAATCAGTAGACAGTGACAACATGAAGCCTATCTAGCCTTTTAAGTTAAAATTTCCGGCATGGCGTTGCCGTGGTCCTGATTATGGGATTAGAAAGTTCAACGCTGGGAACTCTGACGACGAGCTTATAGGCACCAACCCCAAGAAAGAGCTCACTAACACACCGAACAACAACTGCCGTTGTGAAGCGTCTCACGAGTTAACCCGTCAGATCAATTTGAGGTCACCTCGAGCTGTCAGTCAATGGATTGAATGGAGCCAGCGAAGCGGTCATGAATGTTCTTCAAAAATCCTGACGATTGAGATGGAGATTCTGGCTCATCCAATTCGTCCATAGCAAGCTCAGAGGGCCACTCATCAGTATCCGGGGAGACCAATTGGGATAGAAGTCAATGAAGATGGCTGGTCTAGAATATGACGGAAGAGGTGCAATGCATATGCGGCGCCTCGATCAAGATGACACTCCGGTGCTTTGGCTCCATGCAGGACCAAGTCATAGTTTCTGAGTGACTATTGTAATAATAAGACTTTACAAAGTCAATGCTTTCCCTGGTGGCGGAAGGCGTGGCCTCTCTAGCCTCTAAAGACATTCGAATACTGGCTGATACTCAATATCTTGATTAAGTGGGCATCAGGCAAATGTATCAGCTGAGAGCCATGTTCCTTTGTGAAACCTGATCGAGATTGTTATTGCATGATGGGCGGAGATATTGGGCCGGTGATTTACGTTGGAACGAAATCGATAGAAGTAATGGAAAATGCTGGTTGTTTGTTGGATGTTGACTTTGACAAGTACCGTATGTACAAACCTGCAGGCGGACGATTTCCCCCTGTCTCACGTAGATTCTACATCATCCCGTGTTTTTGACAGGCAGCAAGGGGGCAAACATGTCGCAGCTAACCATAGGACGCCCTTTATCAGTGATTACGGATACTCACGATGCCATGATGAGAGATGACGTGAAAATAGAGATACAAGCTCCCCAGTCAGGCTATTCGTGATAAGAGATCATGAAATGCCATGTGATAGAAGGAAAAGAGGTACCCTGGGCTGCCTGGTTACCTATGCGTGTAAGAGGCAAAAGCCCATCTAACTAGAATGCCAAGCTTGGGGTGCGCGCCAAGTTTAGTTACAATGGATGATACTTGGCCATGCCTATCAGAGACGTTCCCCGCGAAAAAACAAACCCCAGGAATGGAGTCAAGACAAGACAAGCCGAGACGCGTGTCGTCCTATCCAAAGCCGCAGACAAAAACCGTGCCCTTTTTGCTTCTTGTCAGAAATGCGAGAATACCCGCTGATGGGGGCACATAGTTGCAATAAAGTGCCTCATTGTGATTGCATATCCTTGCAGTAGCTTCAGAGCCAAGGTAACTTCCGTATCGTCCCTTGCAACTTATTAGTCAAGGCTCTATTTGCCTTTGGATGTTCGCAGACGGTACAATGCGGGGAAAGCTCTTTTTGCTGGTCACGGATGCATCGATCCCTCTTGGTTATTGGCAGAAGAAGGCACACGGCACACGCTTTCAGAAAAACAAAAAAGTCTGGGCTCTGAATGAGACCTTTCAACCTACCAATTCACGACCTCTGGGCTGACAATTTTCTTGAGGCCAGACGATTAATGCTGAGCTGGCGCTGGCTCTTCAACACACACCCTTTCATCCTCCAACGGCCTTCCTTGTCTGTCGACAGTAAGTGGTTTGTACGTCCCCCAATTCTGTTCCGAGTATTCCCTTTGAGGAGATGAATAGTCATATGACGGCGTTCTGTGGTCACACACATACTCCCTCCGATTTGTCTACCCTTGCTGTCTCTCTAATTCATTCACACAACAAACACATACTGTACTTGGCCCATCGGGTTATCTGGACGTTTCCCTCTCCCTTTCCTGATCAAAGCCTAACTCTATTATCCCAACGACTACTACCTTGCCTACGTGCGTCATGCAACTGTCACTCGTGGTACTTATAGACTTCTAGTTGAATTTTACGGAAGATTTACGAAAGGTTAAAAAGGGTCCTGGAGCCCCCTGGAATCCTGCCTGCCCTGCTTCTCTGCTTGTTTGGTTGGATAAAAACAATCTTTGACACACCTTCTCTACTTATGCCTGAGATACGTCCAAGCCTCCTTCAACAATATAAACAACATTCGCAGCTGCGCCTCTGCGTGCTTACGTTGTCGATACACAACGAGGCCTCACCATATCTGTGTTATAGCTAAATAACCAGGCTTTGAACCGTTTCAAAATTTATTATTTTTTATTAAGCTTCACGGCTATCTATCAACAACCTTCTTCGTCTGGACCTTGCCTCCACATCCCAACGCTTTTACATACATATCATCCCTCCCTTCCATCCATCCATCCTTATATATTACAACAAATACAACGTACCTACATACCTACGTTTACCACATACTACTGCATACTTCCCCCTACATATTCTTCCATTGTACAACCACATCTCATCAACATGTGCCATACCGTAATTGCCCAGCGGATGTGCAAGGATTGCCGCCATAGCCTTGGTGAGACGGTTATCGACTTCACCCGCTGCGCTCGTAAATGCTCGAGCCCGTTCTACTGCCTTACCCCTGAGCCTCAGATGGAGCTATGTAACCTATGTACCGCGACGGCGACACTATCTACACCGGTACTCGCACAACATGCTCTCGAGGACACTACCACTGCCGCTGCCGCTGCCGCGGCAGCAGCTTCAGCTGGTGCAAGGCTCTACGATCACTCTATCGCAAAGGCTGCAGCATATCCGGGACCTGGAGTAGCCCGTCACGCTGCGGCTCACTAAGACATCCCCCATAGACCACCTCGACGGTGGCTTTTGCTACGATATCGATATTTAAGGCGTTTATTTATGTAAGATCTTGAGGGAAATTGAAACGATGAAACGAAAATTCCGCAAAAAAATAGTGCATTTGGGAATGGATATGGGTATGACACGGGCAACCGGCACAGGATCACAGGCGCATGAGGACGGACAGCATTCATCAATGCTCTACTTGCTTCACATCACATCACATCACATCACATCACATCATTTTACTTCACTTTACACACTTGATTTCGTATGTATTGTCACACAGGCACATAACCCCGGTGAGGACCACCCTACTGGTATGAGATGGAACCGGAGGACTGGTCAATGGTACCGAACCAAGAGCTGGGGCAAGGGTGTACAGAAGAATCAAAACACAATCGTTGACTGACATCAATAAGCTGAGTAAGATACAATAGCCAAAGAACAATAAAAACTTGATCAGGATGGAAAACTATTGTATTGTATTGTATTGTATTGCACTGTCCAGTCTAATCCCTCATCTCGAATTCGAGTTCGGTCGGCTATGGCTCAGCGCCATCAAGCCCCTGTTCTGCGGGCGAGCGGGCGGGTGTCCGGCTCCTGTTCCGTCCCGCTACTAGACCACCTATCGAGTTTGAGATAAGGTAAGGTACGGGTAACGAAAGTGAGACTATTGATTGAATGGACCTCTCAGGACGTCTCAATTAGTACCTAGGTTGGTCAACTTCATGTTCAATTTATCCAGGTACAAAGTCAGCTGGATAACTTCTAATTCGCGCAAGCTCTCTCTTGGATGCACCAAGAAGTGCGAATAAATGCATGCGTACTCCGCATGTATGTCCTAAACAACAGTACATACCACCGTACCCTGAAACACTGAACCGATCAGCAACTGCACTTTCATCGAGATACACTAACAAAAACGCAGGGAACAACCCCTCATCACAGACAGTCACAAACCACTATCACAATTACTTACGCTCGCGCTCACATCCAGTCCATATAACACAAGCCGCCTGTTGCACCGAATAAACACAGTCGTCCTCATGACTTGGAAAGCTCGTCTGGCTGCAAGGGGAGGGTTACCTGAGTTCCTTTTCAGAGCTGTGAACCACAAGTATTAAGGGGATATTACGTGCCGACACCTCGCAGACAAGTAGCTGCTACTGCCTATCCTGCCCTCATCGCGAAGACTTGTTTATCCAGTTGTTGGCAAGAAGACAGTGGCCACCCGAGGCTGCGGTTCACGGACCAGACTGGAGACCCAATTGCAGGTGGCAGACAGGCAGCACCTTCCTTACCTTACTTTGCCTTATTTCATGGGTATCTATATTCATCCATCAGATCCACTGCATGCAAGCGCAAACGGATTTTTTTCACTGCAAGGCTTTGGGGGGTTTTCAACAACGATCCTTCCTTCACTGACCTCATGGCACGGCTGTTTGCATTCACTGAAGCCTTCTTTCCCAACGCTGCAAACTTACCTTTCCTTAAAAGCTCTTTTTCAACATCTTCACCATGGCTTCAACAAAGGTTGCACATCCAACACCATTCCTGGTTACAGCCTCGCCGCGACTTGAACCACCACCTTTAAGTCGGAAACACATTTATCAGCATCATACCAATGCTCATACTTCGATACCTGCCATGAGTAGTCTGTACGGAGTCATCGAGAGGGCCAACAAAGCCAGCCTTCTCGATGAGTATGCACGTCTGTGGAAGTTGTTCATCGAAGGTATCGACGAAGTTGTGGGATATGTTCGGGAGGAAGACTACATCAAGATTCAGTGGGACGTTAAATGGTTTCATTGTGAAACGGTTAACAAGAAAGGCGACGAAGTTCGGAGAATTACCATCGTAAGGAGTAACAACTACCTTGCTGCAGACGGGATTTCCCACATTCCCTCTCCTGCAGAAGCTTGCAAAATCGCATTTCAAAAGCTCTTAGCCGCCAACGCAGACAAGTTCCCCGCCTTCAGTCTGTGGAAGGTGACAGAGGAAGCAGATCAAGAGTATTGCCCGATTCATCTAGCTGATCCAGGAGTCAACGTCTTGCCCTTGCGTATTCCTTTGCCGTTACGAGGAGTCCTGGGGGTCTTAACGGTGGGCGTTCACCTTAATGTCTACAGAGTAAAGGAGGAAGATGGCAAGGAAACCATCGATCAAATTTGGGTCTCACATCGCTCCAAAGACCCCAACTACAGCTATCCTGGGATGCTAGATCAGATCGTAGCTGGAGGCGCGGATACCACCGACACGATAGATGGGCAGCTAGCTCCTTGTAAGACGCTGGCACGGGAGGCAAGAGAGGAGGCTGGGTTGACCATAGATCACCAGACACGACAAGTATTCTTCGAGGAAATGGGGGGTGTTGATGGGGACAAGAAGAAGAAGATGCGCATCCGCGTTGGGACTGTAGAAAGGGCTTCGTCAATTACGTTTTTCGATCTCAAAGACGAGAGTGCGGGTAACCTCTATAACAAGCACCTCGAGCCCGGCCTGCGAATCGTCTACGATCTCAAGATCACCAACCCAAGCTTTCGACCGAAGAAGATGGAGAGCGCAATCGAGAGATTTGAGCCCATGGGAGTACCTCAAGTAACGGAAAGCCTGAACAGCAATCGATGGAAGCCTAACTGCGGACTGGTGATGCTGGATTTTATGGTAAGGCATGGACTCGTCACCAAACACGATGAGAGCCGATTCGAGCGTATCAAGAACGACCTACGCCGGCCGTTGTGCTTCGCTTTCCTGACAGAATTACATAGAATAACCAAAGGGTGGTAGGGGCTTGGTCACAGAATCGAAGGAGACGGCACGGTATTCAAATTGAAGAACGGGTGGGTGACCCAGAACAATAGTTGAATTGCATTCGCCGGGGGCAGGCTATGGTGTACAATAGTATGACATGATCGATTATTATTAATGTACTTGCTTTGCCTCCCTCACCCTGTGATGTTTACCTGCTCAGACGGTCGATTCTTCTGCGAGTCGCGGAAAATCAGCGAAGCCGTGTACCTCGAGCTCGTTGCCGCGGATCTTGACGGGGGGAGAAGGTAAAAGGGTGAAGCAGATGCGACAAACTTCAGTTCCAGTGTTCTTCCAAGCGTGATTAGTTCCCCTCTGGATGATAATGTCACCTCTGCGGAAGGTCCTTGTGGCCCCATTGTCGAGGATGCAGTCAATCTCGCCCTCAACGATTATGCCATAGTCAACACTTGCAGTCCGATGCATGATAGCGGGGAAGCCAGGCCAGAAGTCGACGACTCGAAGGGCAGACCCAGAAGCTGGAGCAATGTCCTTCTCGGTGGGGTTTTCTCTGTATGACTTGAGGTCGTTGTCACCTGTCAGAGTGTTGGTGCCATCCTCGTTCACATATGAGACGTGAGTCGTGAAGCCACCGCTGCGGTTTCCCTCAACTTGAATGGGGATACTTTCATCCCAGATGGCGTTTCCATTGGAGTCATGGGTGGTGATGAATCTCTTGACGGGAGGGAGTGGCTTGGTTTCAGAAAACATATTGAAGAAAAGTGTCTTGTTGAGTGTTAACTATGTTGGTTGTTGTGTGGTGTTTGAGAACTTCGATTTCTTGCTTGCTGGCGGGCTCGGTTGATGGGGATGATTATGCTGATAGAGGGAGAAACACTTGTTTCTTTATACTATCTAGCTCCATGATGGATATAGCACTTCTAAGCAAATGGCATGAGACGGCATGTTCCTTGAGAAATATGATCCTGAGCGATAATTAGCCAATCAGGCTTTGTCTCTGTCACTTTCACAGCAGATTCCTGTTACAAAGCACGGGTTGCTTCTGGTCAGTGTTTCGCAGGTCTGTCTCATCTTGAAGCTTTGAAATCTCGCTGTTCCGTGGAGTTTCTCTCAGGTGTTGGTGTTGGGACAACATTGGTAAGCACACAGATCCTTCGACAGGGGGTCACCATATATACTTACCGTTTCGGCTATAATTCTCTAGGTCATCTCCATCTAACCAACCTCTCACTCCACAAGACAAAGCTGGGTCGATAAAACTCCGCTATCTACTCCGTATGCGTTCTCGTTTTGTCATGCGGGGACTTCGCGGAAACTTACATGACAGAGCACGGAGTTGTCAGTGTGAAAGAAGGTGTTTTACAACTCAGCTTACGGCGCTTTGCCAGTAAGTTTCGATTGTGCCGTTACAGTATCGACTTTTGAGTATAAGTCAACTATTTGCAGGCCGTTCTCCGTCTGCCAAAGACATCAAAGGCGTGCAACTGTGCACTAGCTTGAAATTAGCTTCGTGGTAAGCCAAGAAATTCAAGGCTGAGATAACGGCCAACTAGAGAGCGAGGAGATGAATACCGAAGACCGACTACGGTGTTCTAGGCCGTGGCTATCAATTAATCTTCTATTGTAGCCCATGATGAATTTATGATGCACAGCAAACACTCTTTGGTGGTTTGTGATGCGACAGTTCATTGTTCCCCATAGCATGGCTAATTCCGCGAGGTATCATTTGACGGGAATAGGTTCCGCCCGGACAAAGATTTCATCGTTCTGACCGTCAATCTTGCCCTCATTCAAATATCGTCCCATAAGATTAGCAAATCCTAGCTGCATCGCCGTTTCCCAAGCCTTGCACGCTATGCTGTGCAAGGCTAGTCATCAAGTCGATAACGCCCTCAAAGGGTTAGTTACTGTTCATATGTATGTATGAGCTACCAAAGATTTCCCCCCTGTTGGCATCCACGCCCTGTCGACTGAGAGCAAGGAGCAAGCAGCCATAAATCGGCTGAAATGAGACCCGGCGCTGTCGTCCAGCGTCAGATTTTAGTGAATGCCCATCGATGGAGACCACGCGGAATTGGGCTTTTATGGCCATTGCTTTTGGGACTTGAGCAATCTGCCACTCACTGAGAGGCTGATTATCCATGGTCAACCCATGCAGCAGGGTCTCAGAAGCCCACACTGTTCGGCACGGGGCGCTTCAACCACTCTCTTGGCGGTGAATTGAATGCCACGTCGGGGAACGTCTCGCATGGACACTGTCTGCTGAGTTGGAAGCACAGAGAAGACAGTACCTAAAGTGCCTAGGTCATACGCTGTGATTAAGCTCAGCATAGCCAACCTCTGGCTCCATCTATCAAGCTTAACTCAACGCCCTTTGGTGCTGTGGTATCGGGGAGCGACATGCTATTCTGGGCCACCTGTGCGAGGACCACTCACGAGCGAGGCGCGTATACTCGCATACCCATTTCGGCAATTTGCGTCAAAAGCCAGGCAAATAAACGGAAATCACGGGAGACCACGTCTAACTCGGCCAGCCAATGAACGGCTAGAGGCGAACGCTCGATACTTAGTGTGCTGTAAGCCCGTTGCCCTGTTGCTGCTAGTTGGGTTCTCAAGGTACCTCTGTCGTACAACGCAGGTACTTTTCTCAACGATCATTCACTCATATGGGGAAAAGTCGATGCTAGTCTTTTGGTCTGATTGTTTCTATCTTTGATTATTACAGGGGAACCGCATCATCGGCACAAAACCTTTCAGGACTGCGGTTGCGGAGGTGGCTTACACTTGAACACAAACTTCTTGGCCTGACGATGTGAATGGAAGCAATGTCAATTGAACTGATACACGTTGGTTCACTCCAGAGCGGACGGACCCTTTAACACAATTGCCCAGTCTTCTGCATGTGCATACAATAGTCTGTATTGTGTAGGTATTCTGTGTTCAGATGCACTTATGCAGCTGTGAGGCGAGCCCGATAACACAGCGACCCCATGCTTGAGGCGAAGCCGACCTGAACAACGCAACACAACACAGCCGAGGGCATACTGGATAGAGAAATTTAGACGAGGCGACGGTCAGAAGATAGTGCCGTACAACTTTCATTGTATGTATACAGGAACTGTTGTAGACTCTAAAACTCACTCATCCTCACCCAACCATCCATCCTAACATAGTATTACTGTATCGAATGCTCCTACTGAATGCATTAACCTCCAGCCTGAATTTCGGAACGCGGTGAAGTTGGCTTTGACTTGAAGCTTATTGCTGTTGGATCTGCTCCGTATGGTCAACTCATCAGGATCTCTCTACATACATCAGCCCTGGTCGAAATAGTCCAATTGTGACTGAGCGTGACTTACAGAAGTGAATCGAGACCGATCTAGCGCCAAGCTGGGCGTCAAAACACTTTACCTCACACTGCTAAAGAATTCACGCCAGACTGACAGAGATAAATGCGTGATTTGACACTAGGGACGTGAAGCATATTCTACACATGTCTTTACATATAAGCTTTTGTGTGATTAAGATTTTTTGTAGAAATAGATGGACCAAATATCTTGCATTATCATGTACGCGTCTCTCACCAAACCTGATCGCTCAACGTATACGGTGAGTCTTTCGCCTCTGCGCCTAACAGTCTGCCTAGCTAGTATTGGATCCACCAATGTATGTGCTAGTCATGCCTTCAACAACCTGGTAATGTTGTTGGTTCTGTCTTCAATATTGAGATGCTGTACGTCGAGTATTCGCTTTCTACTCCATACGCATACTCCATATCCAGGCTCAGATTCGCTCGTGTGTCATCTCTGTCTTCAGCACCCCAGCAGAACGATCCATAACCAGCTCTTTTCGTCGTAGTATAATGCTGTTGGTTCTGTTATCACATCCAGACTTGCCTCGTTAACGACTAAAGTCCATTGACTTATCCTCATCGAGTATTCAGTCGCATGATGTTGTTGGTTCCATCTTCAACAACCTTGTTGAACGTCCGTGTTTCTCTCTTCAGCTGTCCTCTTCCGTAGTAGCATCATGCTGTTGGTCCGTCTTTAGATCTCACGAGATTCCTGTTCAGAATTGAACGCGCTGGCCCCTGCAATCTTGTGCAAGTCAAATGGTGAGGGACAAGTATAAAGGAGACATGTTTCTCGGGTGAAAGATATCCATCATCCTCAACACATCCTCACTCAATCATTTCATCCCATCTCATCTCCTGTTACTGTCAAATATCAACCAAGTCTCTTCAATATGAAGTTCAGTGCCACCTTCGCCAGCCTCGTGGCTTACTGTGCCATTGGCGTCCACTCGATGCCATCCAGCCCAGAGGCAGCATCTGATCTCACCACTCGTAACGAGAACATCTTTGAAAAACGAGCTTGCTACAACGGCAAGAAGACATACGGCTGCGATAAAGGATGGTGCTGGAAGAAGTGCGAAGTCAAAACCGACAACTCGGTCAGACAAAGTGGCACGTGGTGTTGGGCCAAATGGAATTGGGGATGGGGTGATGGTAACTGGGTCTCTTGTCACTATGATAGTGACTGCAAGAAGGCCTTTGCTGGTGAAGCCGACTGTGCTTGGGGTGTATGTGAGGGCTGTGGATGCAGCTGTTGAGGCTGGGAACGGAACCTCTTATGAGCTCATGAGAAACACAGGATTAGGTAACGAACTCTACTGTCTTACAACCTATGCCTCCATCAATTGAATTTCCACGTGCTACTCCGAGGGAGGTGATGCTCGCTGCTGGCCGACGTCGGGGTTACATAAGCCTCATCTGTCGAGAGACTGAGCCTCTTGAAAGTTGCCTGGGGGCTGAGTTTCAAAAGGCTGAACAGTCACTCACACCCTTGTAAGTCGCAATCCCATTCTAACGATTACATATCCACAAAGCTTTTGAATTCCTGGAACTCGAACAGGGGTTGGTTCAGCTCGATGCACTAAAGATGTCTCACGCCAATGATCGCCGACCAGCAACGCCACTAGGCGCAGGGATCTCACTAGAGTGAGCAGGGGCTGTGATTTTGGTGCACTGAGAAAGACAGAAAAGTTCCTGGGGCTGTGGCTATTGATCTCTTCTACCTAGTCCCATCAAGTCTCACCCATGCGTGGATGTACTTGGACGGTGCGCCCAATGTACCTCACAGACGCCATCCAATGTCGATGGCCTGCAGGTCTTCGTCGGGGCTGGATTGCACCTTTCGGCCCCAAATAGTACAGGCGGACGATAGACAAAATCCTCATTGACCCCTGCTTTGTTGCACTTTTCCTCCTTGTCAAATACACATCGTCGCTGTGCTGCGAGTTGTTGTTGCTCGAACACCGGGCATCAACTCACTTACACTACAAGATACACCTTATTCGAACAGAGTCCCGATACCCTTCTGAGAAAGCAGAAGCACAAAAAATTATCTACTAGGAACCGCTTCACCACCTGGCGACACTCTGTACTTGGCATCACCCGATCACCATATATCACCGAAACAAGATGCGTCGTTCTACCGCCCTCTTCGCTCTGGGCGCCTTTAGCTCTCCCGCCGCCGCCGCCTGGCTCAAGTCACCTCAAGAACCATCTTGGGAACCTCCCCGACAGACAGACGCTTATGGTCCAGAAGCAGGTGAACAACATCAGATCGCCATGGGATGGTCACCTGTACCAACCGACGCACCTAAGCTCGCCGGTGCCATGGATCTGAATTTTGCCCTTGGCAAACGATCTCTAGGAGCCGACACATGTGCCTTCAACGTACTAGGAAGTGAGTCAACATATACCCAAAGCAGTCACTGGAGGACAACGTATATATGTTCAGACAAACGGAAGAAACTAGCGGGCGTTTTGAAACTGCGCGATTAACTTGTCATCAATAGGCTCTTTCACGTGTATCAATAGTCTGTCGGCCACTTGCAGTTATTCCGATGGGTTTGTAGGCTGTTGTGAAACTGGGAGGACTTGCAACTCAGTCAAAACAGCTTGTATTCCTTATACTCTCTCCGTCGAATCTTGCCAGTCTTTGACGGATGCCCATACCGTCTGCTGGTCAGTGATTTCATGACTCCCGAGACATGTTGCTTCGTACTGACTGGATGTTAGTGATAGGAAAGCTCCTAGTTGCTTGACTATGGCCGGCAAAACAAATGGCGATGATTACACTTTGTTTGTGTGTGACACCACTTCTGGTAGCTCCCCGCTTCTATTCTCCGATCCCTTGGCTTTCAGTTCGACAACAGCCAGCGACGATTCATCCATCACTGAGGGCCCCTCTTCAACCACCGATGACGGATCATCCACGACGACCAGCGCTGCGGCAACCTCGACAAGCGCTGATAACGGCGGTGGCGGTAGCAGTACCAACGTCGGTGCCATTGCTGGTGGTGTCGTCGGTGGTGTCGCTGCTCTCGCTCTCGTTGGCCTCGCTGGTTTTCTTCTGTTCCGCCGTCGCAACAAGACAACTCCTGCTGCTGCTGCTGCTACACCCGGCGATGGTACACAAAACCAACCTCCCATGGCCCAAGGACCCCAGAGCCCAGGGCCCAGCTTCGTTCCCTCATCGCCTTCCAACGCCGCCTACCCCTCTGGAGTCCCCTCAAACTACCAGGGTGGCTACCAGCAGCCATACGACCCCTCATTCGCGGCCCCCTACGGTCAACCCCAAGGATACCAACAGCCTGGATACAGCGGCTACTCTCCCCAGCCCCAGAACTTCCAGGGCCAGTACCCTCAGCAAACGCAGTATCCTTCTCAGTATGGCGTCGGCGGCTACGGAGCTCCATCCACATCACCCCCTCCTCAATTCACGCCCAGCCCCGGTCCTAACAAGGACGGCCCGGAGGGCGCCCCTCAACAGCATGTTCAGGAACTACCTGCTGTCCAACCTTTGGGAAATGAGGGCAACAGAGCTGAACTGAGCTGAGCTAGACGTGTCGTTAATGGTTTCATGGGAGTAATGGGAGTTTCATTCTGGACGAGGGAGGATTCATAAAGATAGCGGATTCTTTTTCAAAGATATGTGAGGTTTCACACTTGAAGGGATTTGCATGAATATTTGATTGCATGGGTTGGTATATTTCTGTTCTCAGAACAAACCTAGTGGTTTATTAGTCGACGAATTTAAAAACATGATAATGCCCAAGTCAAACATGCTTAATTCACAAAATCATAATAATGAAATCATTCTGACCATTATTCATCATTACTTCAGTAAGCCACTGATAAGCTGACATGTTGCGCATGTCTGTTAAGTTTCCATCTGCTTTCCAACTGCCTTGTTCCACCATTCTTCCCAGTCAAGGACCTTACGACCAAGTCTCGCCTCCTCAGCTGCAAAGACCATAGCATGGCTGCGCAGCACCTCCTCAAGGGTGCATCCAATAAACTCATCTTGAGCACGAGGAGCCTCCCAGTGATGGTTCTTGACGCGATCGCATGCCATGACAAACTGGTGTGTCAGACCCAAGTCTCCGCCACCATGGCCAAGATCTTCGACACGAGGATGATATGTCTTCACCTCGCCTGTGTTGAAGTCCTCAACAACGATGCGACGTGAATTGGCGTGAACTTCGCCATGTTCGCCGTAAAAGTTAGAGTAACGTTCGCAGATCTTTGTTGTCTGAGCGACCATATGCAGAGTAGCTGTCTTTGAAGGCTTGGTGGACTCGGGCCAGGTAATGGTGACGAACTGGTCGTCGCAGACATTGTTGTCAGCTTCGAAGACACAACGACCGAACCAGTTACGGGTTTGGATCTCCGACTTTGGTGTAGAGTCGTTGTAATCTTCTTCCAGAGCCTTGATCAACATCTCTTCCTTCTTCTGTTGGGAGGGGTAGTCTTCAATGTCATGGACGACGATACTGACTGGCCATCTTGTGTTGCCGGCCTGCAAGCCCTTGAGTTTGGAGCCCAGGTAAATGTTCTTTGCAGAGAATTTGCACCCTTCGTCTCCGAGGGGACATTTCATGCAGTTTGTTGCCGATCCTGCAGCCTTGGGCTTGCGACTTTTCTTGAAGAGATGAAGGTTCCCAACAGATGAGACCGTTTCAGGGAGATGCGGCTCCCCCTGTCCTGGTTTCTCAGGAGAGCAGAGCAGCCAGAGCAACAGATCGATATCGTGGCAGCTCTTAGTCAACAAGGATGGCGCAGTGGTATTCTCGTTGCGCCAGTTTCCCCTGACATATGAGTGTGTGAAGTGCCACCAACCTATTCATATTTTAGTCAGTTACATATCAAGCATCGGCTTGTGTTTTCCAAGGGATTTCTGGTTTTATGTCACTTTTACTGACCTACGGGCTCTGTGTGTACGGCGCTTGATATTTCGCCGATGACACGCTCCTCAATGAGAAGCTTGCGGAGCATGATGTTGTGTGGGCTGTATCGCAGCACATGGCCGATTGAGAAGATCTTGGTGGATTGAGAGGGACACATGGCCTTGTACATGTCGATACAATCTTGAAGGGAACATGCAAGAGGCTTCTCACACATAATGTGTAGCCCAAGTGGTGCAAGACCGACGATAACCTCACGATGCATCTCGTCGAGCACGCAAACAAACACTCCATCAACACCTTCCGGTACATTCTCTTCACCCGAAGCAGCTCGCCTTCGACGATCTTGCTCATATGCAAAGAATTCTCGCCAGTCATGGAAAGACTGGCCTTCTCCAGGGGACCCGTCACCCCAGATGTGAGCTCGGCCGAGGGACTCGCGCTTGAACTTCAAGGGTTCAGCAACAGCGGCGACAACACCATTGGATACGCTGTCGATTGCTGCGGCGTAGTTCTGCCCTCGTGATCCAGCGCCGATGATGAGGAAGCGTGGTGGTGTCACTGACATTTCGGGCTTGGGAGGGGGTTTGGGGACAAGAGTCTCTGGTTGTGGTTCGGCATCTCCATCATGAGCTTTGGTAAGCGTTGTTAAGACGTTGTTCAGTTGAGACATGTTAAGAAATGAAGGATCCGGAATCAAGTGGTGAAAGTGTGTAGATACGAAAATGTTTGTTTATATATGTGTTCAAGGCTGGTAAAATTAAGTATCTGCCTTGAGGGGGGTTAAATGAAGAAGCTAGACATCCAATATAATTCGCCGATGCCTCGCAGGCAGCACGAGGAGAGCTGTTGTCGTACGGAGAATACCTGCTGAATAATCACAAATAAAAGGACTTATTATGCTGTAATACGTATTCTAAGTTGAGGCTGAAAGTTGTGTCTTTGCGGAATTGTTTTCGTATATCGTGTGGTTGAGGTTGACCATGACGGCCAATGAGGTAGAGCTCATTAATACACGCAACGTTCCAGCGCATTGATTAACTGTAAGTATACACTAACTGGAAGTTTAACGGGTTCTGAATGGATCATACCCCACTACTCGAGTACTGATCTCATGAGAAAAGCCAGATCCAAACATCAACGTTACATTGCAACCACCAAAACTCGCAACAATGTCGACAGTAGCAGAAGTACAGGCTGGCAGCCAGCCTAAGAGCGCCAGCGATGATCCCCTTGTCTGGATTGACTGCGAGGTATGTACTGCTACGTGGTACAAGGGGCATCAACTCACATCGTCCACAGATGACTGGCCTGGATCAAGACAACGACGAAATCATCGAGATCTACTGTATTATCACCACAGGAAACCTCGAGATTCTTGATGAGGAGGGGTTCCACGCCATAATCCACTTCCCCCAGTCCCGTCTTGACCAGATGGACGAATGGTGCACAAAGACACACGCAGACTCTGGCCTCACCGCTGCTGTTCTCGAATCCACAACTACTCCGGAGCAAGCCGCAGACGCTCTGTATGAGTACATAACGCGCTTCATCCCTGAGCGCAAGCGTGGTCTTCTTGCGGGTAACAGTGTGCATTGCGATAGGGCGTTTCTGCGACGTGAACCCTACAAGCGGGTCATGAGACATCTGCATCACAGAATTCTTGACGTGAGTTCTATCAAGGAGGCTGCAAGACGCTGGGCAGCCAAGAGGATTGTGAATAAGGTTCCCAATAAGAAGGGTCTGCACAAGGCGAGGGATGACATTCTGGAGAGCATTGAGGAGGCTAGATACTATAGGGAGGTCATCTTCAGGCCGACGTTTGATGTTGTGCCTGCCAAGAACAAACCTAACAAAGGAAAATAATGGCTTAATCATAGGTACAGTAGCTACCAGTAGCTTTTCATGGGAAAAGGTGGGTGGGTTATCGACTGGTCAATGCTCCTCATGCCGACGTGAGTTTTCGAGGTGTCATGATTGAACTCTTCACCTGTGCACTCCTCCATGACATGATCAGAGCAATACTCGATTTCATTAACTGACAGATCAAATACCTCTTTTTTTCAATGTGTCTAACATCTGAGTACCTAATGGGGCACCAATGACTTATTCTAGGGTTTTACTTTTGGTCCTTCTCGTCAAGTTGTAGCCATATTAGGTTCTCTGAGTTTCCATCATGGGGACCGATCTCATAGTTAAGTATTTACGCGAGAACGGCTGTCTCCCAACGAAACAATGCGCACTGTAACAGACTGTGTTTCTGCGCCTACATGTGACTAGTCCGTACAGTGCTAATTGGTTGACCCCTCCATTACGTAGCTTGAGTGATATCATCTCATCGAACCCCCCACCACAGAGCTCCCTCAAGCTCCCCTCTTTTTGTCTCAGTCGCCTACCGCTGTCTTCTGGTTCCTTCTCCTCTTTGTATCCTCCTCAACAATTCTCCTCGAAATTATAGCTTCTTATCTATCTTCTCTTCCCTGCAGCTTGATTCATTGATACACCGCTGATATCAAGCAATCATGGGCGTCCAAACCGTTGAGTTTAAGCCCTTCCAGGACCAGAAGCCCGGAACGTATGTCTAGACCTTGACGATCCTCCCTGTTGTGTTCCCCCACTGCCCGGGAGCTGCCGAAGAGGAATTGCTTATTTCTCTTTGACTTCAACCTCAGAGCCTCAGTGTTATCATTTGGCAGAACCTCAACTGACTCATGTCGATAGCTCCGGTCTTCGCAAAAAGGTCACCGTCTTCCAGCAGCCTCACTACAGCGAGGCCTTCATCACCAGCATCCTGCTTTCTATTCCCGAAGGAGTTGAGGGTATGAAACCAATTGCTCTGCAGCACGAGCCATGATCTGATCAATTGATAGGCTCTTTTCTTGTTATCGGTGGCGACGGCCGATACTGGAACCCCGAGGTTATCCAGCTTATTGCCAAGATTGGTGCCGCCTACGGTGTCAAGAAGCTCGTCATCGGCCAGAACGGCATTCTTTCCACCCCTGCTGCCAGTCATGTCATCCGTCTGCGCAAGGCTACCGGAGGTATCCTCCTGACTGCTAGCCATAACCCTGGTGGTGAGTTCACTGCTCATTCAGCTCTCCCAAACCGACATCTAACAACCGACAGGCCCCAAGAACGACTTTGGTATCAAGTACAACCTCGCCAACGGTGGCCCCGCTCCTGAATCCGTTACCAACAAGATCTTCGAGTTCTCCAAGACTCTGACTTCATACAAGATTGCCGATATTCCCGATGTCGACATCTCCACCGTTGGTAGTCAGACATATGGTGACCTCGAGGTCGAGATTATCGACAGCACCACCGACTACGTTACCATGCTCAAGGACATCTTCGACTTTGACCTGATTAAGAAGTTCTTTTCTACGCACCCCGACTTCAAGGTCCTATTCGATGGTCTCCACGGTGTTACCGGTCCTTATGGAAAGGCTATCTTCGAAGAGGAGCTTGGTTTGAGCAACGCCATCCAGAACTGTGTTCCCAGCCCCGACTTCAACGGTGGCCACCCCGATCCTAACCTCACATACGCCCACTCTCTGGTCGAGGTTGTCGACAAGAACAACATTCCCTTTGGTGCCGCTTCCGATGGTGATGGTGACCGAAACATGATCTATGGCGCCAATGCCTTCGTTTCTCCTGGTGATTCCCTGGCTATCATCGCCCACCACGCCAACCTGATTCCCTACTTCAAGAAGAACGGCGTCAACGGTCTCGCTCGTTCCATGCCTACCAGTGGTGCCGTTGATCTCGTTGCCAAGGCCCAGGGTCTCGACTGCTACGAGGTGCCCACAGGCTGGAAGTTCTTCTGCGCTCTCTTCGACGCCAAGAAGCTGTCCATCTGCGGTGAGGAGAGCTTCGGTACTGGTAGTGATCACATCCGTGAGAAGGATGGTCTATGGGCTGTTATCGCTTGGCTCAACATCATCGCCGGTGTAGGTGTCCAAAACCCCAGCGTCACCCCATCAATCAAGGAGATCCAGAAGGAATTCTGGGGCAAGTACGGTCGTACTTTCTTCACCCGCTACGACTACGAGGATGTCGATTCAGAGGGCGCCAACAAGGTTGTTGGTGAGCTAGAGAAGCTTGTCAACGACTCCAACTTTGTGGGCAGCACCATTGAGGGTGAATGATTTCGTAATCTCGGCTGGCAATATATGCTAACTTATTCCAGGTCGCAAGGTTACAAAGGCTGGCAACTTCTCTTATACCGATCTCGACGGCTCTGTCGCTTCCAAGCAGGGTCTATATGCCGGCTTCTCTTCCGGTAGCCGAATTGTTGTTCGACTCTCCGGCACTGGTTCCTCTGGAGCCACCATTCGCTTGTACATTGAGCAGCACACCGACGATCCCTCCAAGTACGAACTGGACGCTCAAGATTTCCTCAAGGAGGAGGTCAAGTTTGCCACAGAGCTTCTCAAGTTCAAGGAGCACGTCGGCCGTGACGAGCCTGACGTCAAGACCTAAACGAGATGCGTCATGATGGGTGTTGAGATTGGGGAACACAAGAGGTGGATGCAAACACAAGATAATTTTGAGTTTCTGAAATTGTTATCGCGTACAATGCTGACAAACTGAGCGTTCTTGAAACTACTAACTAAACAATTGGAAAACTGTGGATGTGTGCTGAGGAATAGGGGCACAGTAGCATGAATTAATGCCACGACATGAAAACATTCTTGATATCGTTGTATAGAAACGTGAGTAGGGCCTGCGAACTCTCAAATGGCTGTGATGTATCGTACAATCTGTGACCCTCGACTTCAACTATATTATTAAAAACAGGGAAATCGTTATTCGTAAATCGTCAAACCGTTATTTCTCTCGTGGGACGCCGTCGCTAGAAAAAACATGAATCAAGGTGAAAGGCTACATGCAATGGAACAAGGAGGGAGAACAACTATTCACAGGAGAAATTATATGTGTCGGGTTTGTGTCGTACGGCGGAAACACTGTTGGTGGCTTAAGTCTGTGTCGACTCTGTGGCGGTGCTGTCGTCGATGAGCGCAGGAGAGAAGAGCTCTTTGAAACGCTTGGCCGCTGAGTATGTATTGTTAGATGGTGTTTTATGACGAGGAAGGATAACGAACCTTCTTCACTCACGAATCGGATCTCGAAAGCTCCTGCACGGTTGATTCGTTGGTTTTGCTGCCGGTATTCCTGGCAAAAGACGTAGAGTTGAATGTCAGCAAGTCGGATTCTGGTCTTGCTGACTCTCTTCATCCATTTAGGGGAGGCTGACTGATGTGTGACTGGAGGACAATAGTTAGTCCACTGCCCATGGGACAACTCGGGACTTGAAGCTGGCTTACTGAAAGCTGTCCAGACAGGACATTGGCGTAGGTCACCGTCCCAGACTGCAGCGTGAAGGCGAACACCCTTTGTCACATAGTCCTCATATACAATAAGAGAATGCATGAAACCGTCGTCCACGATTCGACTATTACTATGAGCATGGCTGCGTGGAGGATAATCAGGGGCAATGCTTACGCTTGGAACAGTTTTCGTTCACCCCAAAGAGCAAGATCTTCATTTGCAACCTGTACTGTAAGACTATTGCGCGTCTTGAAAGACAAAAAGCAGCAGTACACGAGCACCAATTCTAGAACGTCAGCAACTAAATTTGCCATTCGTATTTGCGAGTAGCAACTTACCTTCCCACGTCATGAAGCAAAGATTGGCCCACATCTTGGGGCAGTGTTCACTGGAACTCCATCGCCAGAACTGAAGACTGCTCCCATTGCGTTCGACACATAGTTCGTGTGCGCCACGAAGCGAAAACCATGGAGTTCCCATGTGGAACGTTCGCAAGAGGAAATATGGGCATCTGTCTCGACCACTCTGATATACTATCAGGGTTATCTGGCGCTCATTGAAAGAACTTGCATCGTGAGTACAACGCTCGTGTATTATTGATATCCTGGACCTACCGAATGAAAAGGATTCTTGCATCACTTGGCATGCGAACTTGACTCCAGGGAGCGTGTGGGCCATATGCCTTGGACCTAATTATCTTGTTAGGAAGTAAAGTGATTGATCGTTTTCACCCTGGACTTACGACTGCTGATGTTTAAGTGGAGTCCGGGAGGGAAGGGGTAAAGAGAAGATTTTCTCAGCCCAATGAATATTCTATGACCATAGTCAGAAGTGATTATACTATATCTTTTGGCAATATGTACTAACAGTTGCGATGCCCGAATCATCATCTAGCACAGAATCGGGACGAATTGCTGAATTAAGGCGAATAGGGGGAGGAGCTTTTTATGTTAGTATTGGCTTTGTATGGCCAGGCTCCCACTTACGAATGCCTCTGGCTTCCCTGAGTTGCATCAACTGCAATCGAGTGCATTCCATAGTATTGAAGTCGAAATTTGGCGATCTTAGCAACGGTGAGTTATGGGTTCTTACGGGGTGTTCAATGAGTATTGGCAACTAACCTCAATAGCAATTCCCGTAACAGGGACAGAAAACGATTGTAAAGAATAAAGCGCTGTGGTAGTGAAAGGCCCCCAGCTTCTTGGGTCATCGAGTGGTACATCTTCCGCCAACGATTCTCCTTAGTGAGAGTTCTGTCTTCGTAATAGGTCGTGATATCTCGTAGGGATCTTGATAGGCAAGGGAGAAGGATTTCGAGATAGTCGAGCACGACCGGAACCCGAGAGAAATGAACTTTGGAGTACTCGGCCAGTTCACGGAGTAGTTGGCCCGAGATGCTGACCTCCTCCATCGTCAACAACAAATGAGTATGGGTGCCCTCGCCCAAGGCATTGCGAAGACCCAAGAGTTGAACTGCAACACGGTCTGCCCTTTCTGCCTCCAAGCAACAACCTTGGAGCAGGTGTAGCTCAAGTTGGCCACCTAAAACCATCTCCATTACGAGAGGCAAAAGGCGTATCAGAAGAGGGTGTCTATTTCATCACATAACGAGGTGGGCCACTGTTGATTTGATATCCTTTCCAAGTCGTCTCTATCCGCGTGACACCCTTGACAATCGCTGTGATGATAGAATTAGACGATCGAGGCTGCTGCATGCGGTGAGAGACTAGGAGGAGATGAATAGTTGCGGGGTATCAATCGAGATTCTTCAGAATGGCTTGATAACTTGATAGATGATGTAGATAACCAACGTCGGGGTCAATTATGGGAGAGTGAATTAGACGAGGAATCAAGAATAGATTCAAGAATTGAGAGGGTATCTGGTTAATAATAGACGAGGAGGGGATGGCCGATCTGCAGGCCGTCAATAACGTGTGATCCGATCCGCGCAACTCGTTCAACACCATGAAGAGGTGCACCCGCACCAGTCTAACCATACATAATGCCTTCCCTGACGTGGTTGGTGCACGGTTCTCACACTGAGCCTTGAGTGAGCCCATCAGGTCGATGCACGTAATGACGGGGAGGCTCTTGAGGTTGTAGTTCTGCTCTGGACTCAGCTAAGGCCACAGTATCCGGGGCTTTTGACCACCTGATGGTCAGATGCCGCCCGCATTCTCCGAACTTTGCAGCGGCATATCAATCAACTTGGGTTTCATCGAGACAGATACACCAACGAGAGGAAAGAAATGTGTTGACGAGCGAGGCATTGGGTGTGTGTATGGCAGCTCGACACTCGCACTCCGGCCTGAGCCAACTTCTCAGGCGCTGCCACGATAGCAAGCGTGCTTCAACATGACGCCAGGCCAATGCATGAGGAGATTCGGGGCAACAATTGAGCTAGATTAGGATTGGGTGGGCACTCGCACCATTGACCAGTCGAGTCAAGATGGCCATTCCTAGAGGGGGAGAGCCAGAGTAACTGAGGTCAACTGAACTGAACTATCCACTGACAGTCCAGGAGCGACGTGTTGCTACGACGGTGACTCTTGACGTGCGTCCGCGGGATGTGGACTCTTGTGTGGAGAAATCTGATGATGCTGGGGATAGAGAAAATGAGGAAGTGCCTTCGAAGCGCTTGAAACGGTGGTTGTGCTGGGGTTACATGTCCCTTTTCGACCTGGTCTGGCTTAGCATGACCCCGTGCTCATCCAACATTGCCAGGTACTCCACTTCAACGGCCGTGGGGGATCCCGGCGATGAGGCTCGGCGGGTTCAGGATAATAAGAAAACATTCTCGCGATGGTTTGCACGATGTTGCACGCTTTCATTCTGCGACTCGCGAACTCATTGTACATACGGTGGTAGATGAGCAAAAGCCCGTATCCGTTCCTCTCGCCTTTGAGGTTGAATACCTACTGTAAGCATTGCAACTTACATGGCCTGATTGAGCTGCACGATGCGAGTGGTCATTTCGACAACGTGGTTCCTCTGATGAATGATGCTGAGTGCGAACAGAGTTGGTGGGTGGAAGGAAGGTGAGGCTTTCTGGATGGTTGGGCGAGTCCTCTCTCGGTCCAATTCGAGAGTTCCATCAGGCAGGTAGGTTGGGTACCTACCTATCAACCTGTCACCTGCAGTCAGTGAGCTTCTTGGGTGTGGCCTCACTACCACCTACCTAGCCACACAACACAAGCCACTTTCAACCCCTGATCCACGATAAGACTGCTCACACACTATAAATCATGAATGGACCATTAACATTGGATGGTATTTTTGTTAAACTCCAATCATTAGAGTATTGCGGCTGTAAAGTGTAATAGTTCACATCAAACTTCCAGCTGAATATCTCATGATGTATACTTTCCACCAGTTTGGATTGGGTTAAACATCACCCATAACGTTAAAGCCCAATCTCGAACAGCCCCGAATAGCTTCAATTCTTGACGCCATCCCAAGCTTCACCTCTCCAACGCGTTGGTGCCATAATCGTCTCAGATATATTATAGGGTTTTCCCCAAATCTTTCACACATAGAACACGATTGTGGCAGATATTGTGATGTTTTATAATTTCGATTATTTATGCCGAAGCTCCCTTACTTGTACAGGCATCTCGTTTCCTCATCCCATGGACCCTCCAGAGTTCGTGATCAGGTTCTCATTGGGAGGTCGCAGCCCGATGGGCTGCAATCTAGATCATAATAACATGTGGAACGACCTTAGCCCTTAGAATCCTTAATAAAAAAACAAGGCACTCTTCCTGTGCCATCATACAACACCGCCGAGACCGAAATACAAAGAAGAAGGTCCACTCGAGCAGAATAACCTGCTATGCGGCGCTGAAGTGCTGAGACTAGTCCGATTCAGATTTCTTCGCCGAGCGACGCTTGGGTTTGACTTCATAAGCTCCCTTCTAGGAAGACTCTTCCTCCTCCTGGTCGGCCTTCAGACATCGTTAGTATGCTGCTGCCAAGTGCTGTTCTAGAATCCACTCACGTTGTAGGCCTGCTTCTCATCCTCGTATCGCTTCTTGTCAGCGGCAGCCTTGGCCTCATAAGGAGCGCGTTGCTTCTCATTAAGAGCCTTCCATCGCTCACCGAGGAGCTTGCCGACTTGACCGAAAGAGATACCAGGGTTCTCCTCACGGACGTTCTCACGCTGCTCGTTGGCGAAGAACATGTAGGCGGAGAGGCCACGCTTGGGGGCGTTGGGGTCTAAAGTCGGTTAGCTATGCTCAGGGCGGAACGCGATAGGGCACGCAGTGCAAAGCAAGGCATGTGGACATTAAAAAGCCCATGTATGTGTGAAGACTCACCCTTCTTGCCGCGCTTGGTCTTCTCGGCCTTACCGCGCTTACCAGCAGCAGCCTTAGGCATTTTGATTGATTTCTGTGAACGGGTGTAAGTTGGTGACTTTATGGATGTTGCGTGCGACAGAAACAGTAAGAAAGGAGGTGATGGAGATTCCGCCGTGTGAGCGCGAGGTCAGTGATAATGAGGGGTAGCTCCATGAAGCTTGGAGCTGAGCTTGGTATGAGATGGTGATGGACAAGGTGGCGAGGCGCAAACGCAATTGCGCCTCCCAACGCGTCAAAATTCGCGTCGTTCAAGGAAAAAAAGGCTTCTGGAGGGTTTGCGCGTACCTGGGAGGTGAACTTGGGGAAAAGTAATTTGTGGTGTTGAGGTAGTCTATGATGCGCTTCCGTTAGCTATCTTGTAAAGCTGTCGCGCGACAAAATTTCAAGGTGAAGATGATGCGTAAGAATAGACGCGATGCAGCCCAGTCTGGAGCAACGTTTGGAGAAGAATCGATAACGAAGTCTAATCAAAAGCTTGTCACAAGGCAGGCGCAACGCCAGAAAGTGAAAGACATGAAAATTTAATTTTATGGCGATGTTGTGGTGAATGACAGAGAGGATAAGACGGTACTCACCACGAAGACGTACAGAAGCGTATTGAGTGCAGAGGCGATTTTGGGTGGGAGAATTGTATGGGAGAAAAGAGAGGGAGAGAGAATGTATGGGGAGGGCCAAGGCAGCCTTTTTACTATGGGGGAGTGATTGTGCGTGGGGAGGAAACGCGACTTGCCCAGCTACCACACTTGGACTGTTATGCAGTGGGCTGGCTTGGGTGAGCTCTTGGTGCCCCCCTTCCTTGGGAAGAAAGGGAAAAAAAATTGGGTGCGGTGCCCATTGCTCTCTGCGGTGCTTGGGAGCTTGCCCGCCCGCGCGCTGCACTAGTACTGTCGCAGCAGACTGAGTCTGTACCTGTACCGCACCTGCCTTGGGCCATTTTCTGCCTCTGGCCCTGCTACTGGGGTGAGATGACCAGGACTCCGTCCTCGCCCCCTCATCTAAGCTCCCCAGAAACACCTGCCTCTGACCACTCACCAACGTGTAAGCAGGCGGTCATTGTCTGGTACTGTACGGGTACAAGCCATACGCAGCTCGCCGCGCCGAGGTACAGTACAAAGGTCTTGTACCGCAGCACGACCTTAGTAATTCGCACAGTATACTTGTCGCTTTAGGAGACATTCGCAAGCCCCTCTGCCTTTGATTACGGTACCTCTTACGGATACCTTACCTATTACTCTGATCACTCCTAAAATAACCACACCCAATGACACTTTGACTCTACTCTGTGCCTGCCCAGTCAACGGGCTCAATCCAGCGGGTTCACGTTCTCCTGGGCGATACCTACTGTAACTTTGCCCAGGTGCCTTCCCCTGTGTCTGCGTCGTGATCCTGCCTCCACCCTGCCGAATCGTTCTTTCTTTCGGCTTTCTCTCAGTAGTCTCCGTCCATGCCGTTCACCTCCACCCTATTTGTGAAGCCGCTATGCTTCACACTCAGTCGGACTTGGAGTCTCGCTCGGCACAACGCTACTTACACCCTCCTGCTGGGGACTTTTTTTCGTTCTTCGGCGGTTGTTGCCAAGTGCAATTACACTTAGTAAGGTTGCATATCTTTTCTCGGCGTTAGGTAGTGAATATCAAGCACTTTACACAAGCATGAGAAACACAAAACTACAAACATCTTCATCTCGCCATGGCGTGTTGTTACTTCTTCACTAATACGCCACGGTTCTTTCTCCCATTTTGCTTTCGTCCTAGTGTTAGAGAACGAGTATGAGTTGGCTTGACTGTTGACAGAACAGTTGAGCTTCAGCCTCCTTGAGAAGTTGAGGGAGACTAAGAGGGGAGTGTTTAACCTACAGCCAGAACCGTACTACTTGCAGCATGTCATTGTTTGATTGTCGCCAGAAAAGTGGCGCTCTCCAATCATGGTACAATAAAGCGATATTTGAAGGCGTGAGGTTGGTTCATACATTGTAAAATGCATTGCTAACTCAAGGTTCGGCGCTGCCCTGGCGGAGCCAAACTCACACATCAGCCTACAGAAGGAGTATTGGTGTTGCGCTCTGGCCTGCATACTATTGGAGACAAAGCCGTAATGGTGGGAAATGGTTCCAGTTGACGCCTCATGAGGATTGACTGAGTACACTGTTACAGCATCATCAGACCAGCCAACCGACTATAATGGCCCGTTTCCGGGTTTGTCTCTATTATTCCCAGTTCGTGCACCATCCGGCCTTGGGACGGATCGCTATTCGAAAGACAAATCTCGGGCTATGTTAGACTTCACTGTCCTTAACCCCTGTCCTAAGACTACTGCCTCACACATACCATACAACAATGCATCATCCATGTGTACATCGCACTTGGTTTGGCACTACCTTGAGACAATGGTATCACTTGCGCGACTCTGCTGAAAGCCAGAAGGGATAAACCATGTTGATACAACACGCGAAACGGCTTGGTTCCCCATGGTTACCTTCTTTGCACATAGCATTGATACTGCAGACTGCCTCAACTTCGATATTTCACTTTTCGTATGTATGTTACCAGGCAACTCTTTGTTCAATGGCGGGGATGTCCTTCGTCAGTTTTAGACCACTCCCATTGAAACTTGGAGCAGCTTGTAGCCTACTAACCTACCGCAGGGTGCGGTACTTTAGCCCCATATAATTTTCATGTATTGTTATACGAAATTTTCTTGGATAGGTACTTGTAGATGAGCACCCTGTCAGGGTTGTGATTCTATGCATCCTTACATCCATCCATCCCTTCCATTGTTCCTCTGCTTGTTACCCTCCAAGGTAAGGAGATAATATTCCGACTGTTCTCCTTTCCCAACCTCCGCGAATATACCACGCTCAGCGCAGCTGAAGCTGACTGCCAACACAGGTCCCTAGGTAGTGCCCCTTGATCTTCAGGCCACAGAGCCCGGACTATAGGTTGCCATGTTAGAGGCTGCAGAGGTTCATACTACTCAATAGATTGTGCAGGGACACCATACGATCCTAGCTCCGCAAAGAAGGATTGGTGCTGTGCCAGTGTATCACCTGGAATTTTTGCTCAAGCAAATCTACGGATAGGAGACGACTACGATCATACCAGTATGTGCATCATTGGTGATCAGTGTTGATAACACGCTAAAAATGGATATTGATACTCCGTCCCTTTGCTCAGTCAGATTGCAACAAGCAAAAAGGACAGGCCAAGACAAGCGAGAAATAGACATGACGCCGGATACCTCATGACGCATACATCATCTGCGGGCATGGCGGGTACCACGAGTCACGCGAGGAGCTATTGTGTAATTGGGGTAGCAACAGACAGACACAGGCAGAAAGAGAGAGACAAGCAAAAGCGCCCGGAGCAGACGGCTTTGCCGAACTTGTTTGGTCGCGCCGGCAAAACAAGGTGCAAAGGCAAGCCGTAAGTGGCCCATGGGAGAGGTACCAGCAGAGACTTACAGCGGGTACGCGACACACCTGTCTTTGGGTGGTCATGTAGTCCTCCTGGCAGCTGATACTGTGCTGTACCTAGACGCCGAGCCAACTCTGGGCTCACGCCAAAGTTGAGAACAGGGAGCTGGGCGTCCCCCCGCCCAAATTCATTCTCTGTGTCCCTCTCCACTCGCTCTTCTTGACTGTTTTTTGCTGCTCGCCCCTTTCAGTTTCCTGCCACCTGCTTTTCAAGCTGTGCTCTGCTGACTTGTTGCTCTTAGCCTATCTCTGACTTTGAAACGGTAAAATTGGACCCGCGTTCGAGGTGTCCTCCTCCAAGGTGAGCAAAATCAAGACCAAGGAAGCTTTCCGTCAACGAATGGAGAAAGGTATAAGAAACAGTAATTACTATGTACCTGGGAAGAGCAAAAGAATTACTCCAGTTTTAATTAACTATATATCTTTCTTTTCCAAGTACTCTTTTAATGTATCCAAGCAAGGTACCTGTTTTCTCCAATCTCTATCAGACCAGACGGTGTACTGGAAAGCATCCTACCTAATGTTAGATCCAGAGCTTCTTGGTCGCTGCCCAACACGCGACGACGCTAGTGATTAAACGCCCCTTTGCGGCACGCTGATCTGGTCCAATTAAGGCAAATTCAGGGAGGGCATCAGAGTGATTTTGACGGCACGTTTTTTTTGGGATACGCTGCCCTCCCCCATTCCCTTCGTTTCCTTTGTTTCTCACCTCCATCCATTTTTCATCTCGAAATCGCCAAGATACAACACGTGCATTTACCTCCCAGTGGTCATAGCTTCTATATATGCTAAGCCTTATCGGGAGCTCATGGTGGAGTCTTGAGAATCACTCGATCCGGCAGACTGGCGAATTGATGAAGTTGGAGACGAGGATGAGGTCGAGATGAGAGGCTTGAAACCTGGCACCTGCATGTTGTTCCAGGGTCTGCCGTGATCGCGCATCGCTAGCAGTGAACTATGACTCTGTCCTGTCGTTTAGTTTTCCCAGCTCTACCAGATCACGCATCGTCTCCACGACGGGATCCAACAACGGAGATATGTATTTTTTTCCCGACGGGACGGGACGAGGGTCGATTTCCTCGATGCATGGCCGAATCATAGAGTACCTTCTGGATCTGGTCACCTTGAAGCGAAGGGTCCTCGAAAAAGCAGTGGGCTTTTTTTATAGAGCCTGTATAGAGTTGATTTTCTGTGGAATCGTCATTCCTCCTCCTCCGGGTCAAGTACAACATCTTGTAGTTCGTCATCATGCACCCAATCAATGCCACTGCCAACTATTATACCGCTGGCTACGCCTTTCATCACTCTCCATCTCTGTTTGCTTGCCTTGACGTCCGCCTCGAGTTCTTCCTGCTCTTGCATCATCTTTGAGTTCGGAGGCACTCTCTTCTTCAACTTGACTTGTTCTGCTAACTCAAGCATCTCAGCCGCTGAAGTGACGTTCTCTCGAGACTTGCGCAGCGTATTACTTTGTACATTTGTCAACACACTTAGCACCTTGTTCGTTTCAGCGGCCTGTGTGGCCACTGATATAGAGGTATCGTCTCTATGCTCAATGTAGGGCAAGAGTTCACTGGCGAATGTTAGTTGATAGCGCATACGCGTGCGAACAGATACACGGACCGCTCAATAGGAGTTGCTTCTGGGCCGCCATGAACGGCTCTGAGAATTGGGTTCGCTGTCATAACTGCCTCTGTTACTTCGTTTCTCAGAACATACTGCGCTCTCGACTCCATCAGTTCTGATTGGGCTTTCTCTGTTTCTTCGGCGGTAAATGATGGACTTTCATCTAAGAACCGTCAGCATATACTGCGAGCTTATCTCTGAGAGAAACAGACCTGGCTGATGTGACTTCTGCGCGTTTATGATTGCGATTTCAAGTCGAAGCTCTTGTATTCGATCATATAGTTCGAGGATCTTCGCTTCGTCTTCTGAGATTGGAAGATGGTACATTTCTTCATGCCCGTCCAACATCGGGACGTCATTTGAGTTTGCCATAGCGATTCCGAGATTCGATATAGCTTTTCTACTAGAGTTCCTGTTGTGTCATGCCTTTTACCGCACAACGCGTTGACCTTGGCGACAAGCTCAGGTTTGTGACTGACTGTGGCTGAAACTGTGGTTAGGTAGACGTGGCGTTCCCGCCAATGAAATGCTGCTCGTCACAAGGCACCGGTCACGGCGTCACGCTAACACCAGGCTCTCATGGCCCATGGATAATCAGTGGATCTTTCGTCACGCGAAGATATTGCTATAACTCATTCAACACCAGGTGCCCGTCATAGCTCTGGTGATCAGAAACCATATCTCTACTGAAGTGCCCCCCTTCTTTTCCGTCGGTCGCGCATTGCGGCAGTTTTTCCAACAGGAGATGTCTCGGGATGGCTCTCCAGGTGTTGATAGCCCATACGGGCCTGCGGCTGGAGGTCGATACCGCACAGTTCTCCATGTAAGCCTTGTCAAGATGACATTGAGATGTTGGCAACTAACTCAGCTGTAGCCTCGATGATCTTAAGGCCTGGGTCTCCAGGAAAACCTCAATTCCACCACAGCATATTGTCGCCTTGACCCCTCAAGGCCGTACCGTCAAATCCACAAGCCTACATACAGAGGTTGGTTACTCAGTACGAGATAAGCCTTTTCTGACCATAGCCCAGAAAGAGATGTTCATATACGATATCCGAATAAGTTCTCCAGGAAATGCGAACCTCATCATCCCAGTCCCGGCTCCGAAGCGGTACGTCATCCCGAATGCGCCGAACACGATCGATGATGTACAGTCAATATTATCATGGCAAGAGCTATACAAGGAGCGTCGAAATTGGGCGATGCACCTGGTTGAGGACTGCGGGCAAATGAACACGACAACTGTTGCGCTGTACGACGAGATAGATGTTATCATCAGGTGCTTGGATGCGGCTGTTGCGAATCTCGAAATCAGCATCAAGACCATAGAGCCCAAATACAACGACCTTAAGAAATGGGTAACGCCTGCACTGGAAGAGCACGGGATTCTGGTTGAAAATTGGGAGCAATATCTTGATCTCGCCAGAAATACCCCGATCTCCCCTTTGATGGTCAAGTTTATGACTCGACAAGAGACCAAGAAGTCGAACCCAACTTTGGAAGACCTTATCGATCTTGATACCGCAAAGAAGGCGGGAAAACTTGCCCCGACAGCTCATCGAAGGTTCAACGACAAGGCCAATCAACTCAACAGCACGGCATCTCAGATGTATAGAAGCTTGGAATCACTGATTGCCGACTTCGAGAAGCTCATGAGCCGATCTGCTCTTGGCCACAGCACAGCTTCCGCACAACTCCTTGAAGATATCGAGGCAGTAGTGAAGCAGATGGACTCCGACTACCGGGCAGCACTTGGATATGGCAATACGCAACGAGATATAGCGCAGGCTTCCAAGACTGCTTCAGTGCACACCGAACACTTGGTACCGACGCTGAAAAGGCGAGTCAAAGAGATGGATGACCTACTTCACTATGCAACAGACGCGCGGAATTCTATTGCTTTGGATTCAGCGAAATTCATGCGTTACGTTACGGAAATAACATCTCTTCATAACAACGTCAAAAGTCAAATCAACATATTGAATCAGTCGGTAGATGACATGACGACATTTGATTATCTTCGTCTCATTCACCAGCTGCCTTATATGTACGCAGCCTTCGTCTCAGAAGCAGTTCGACGGCGCGAATGGGTTGACAAAGTCAAGACGGACTCGTCTACTCTAGCGAACGAGATGGCATTGTTTCAGGATGAAGAGTCCAAGCGACGGCGTAAATGGCAAAAAATGATTGGCAGCATGTATGGTCCAGATCTGGACACCAACGTCATGGGCCTGGAGGTCAATTTGCTTGGGGAAGACAAACCATGGCCAGCCTTGACCAAAGACGACTTAACAGATTTCGTGCAGTTGTTGCAAGAGCAACCTGTTGATCAGAGTGTATTGGATGATGTGTTGAAGCTTGTACAAGAGCTTGACAATCCAACAAAGCAGCAATCCAAACGACTTAAGGCATTCAAGAACGGAAGTATTCATGAAGTGGCCCTTGGTAGGAGTGGCCTCATGATTCGAGGCGATGACGATTTACTACAGTCACTCCAGGAGGACAAAGGTAAATTAGAAAACAAATTGAAGACGGCCGAGAGCCGAGTCCGCCGTCTAGAGGATTTGCTTCATCGACAAAGCCAAGCCAGTCGCCCTGGAAATCTATTCCAGCCTCAGGGTCCCCAGCAGCGCGAGAGAGGCAACTCTGGGTCATCTATCAGATCGAGCCGTTTTGATGACCGTAGACGCTCTTCAGACGGCATCGACCCCTTGATGCGACGTATCACTCAACTAGAAAACGAACTGCGAGAAGAGAAACAGCGGTCTAGTCGACTCCAGCAAGAACTCACAGCGCAATCGGATCATAATGAGAGCATCAAAGGTCAGCACGAAGACTTGAAGGGCCAGCATGAAGACTTGAAAGGTCAGATTGCGGAAGTTAACACTACCAAACAAGATCTACTCGAGAATATGGAGGCCCTCGAACGCGAATTCGTCGAAGAGCGCAAGAATCTCGAGAACGAAATCAAGACTCTCAGAGCACGGTTGGAGGATACTGAAGACGAAATCGAACAGTTCGACGAATCAAGGCAGCACGAGAAAGCCGGATATGTTGTACGAGTGGAGGAGCTAGAGGCCGAGTTGGAGCAAATCAACAAGCAGCGACAAGATGATGCCCTCAAAGCGCAAGGGCAAGTCGAGTTCCTTCGCAAGGAAACCCGAATCCAAAGAGAACAGCAAGAGGCCCTTGAACAACAGGTTCAGTCTGCACAAGAGGAAGCTCAGGACGTCTCGAGAAAATTGAGTGTTGCTGAGGAGACTCTAGGTGATCATTGGCAGGCCCTAAGAAGACTATTTACTGAGCTGCTGCCCGAGGCTGCTGTCCCAGACAACTTTGTAGATCTTTCGGATTTGCTACTTACGCAAGCCGGAACGCTCGTTGAAAAGTCCCGAAACTTGGAAGCAGACATTGATATACTAAAAACCAAGGTTGAACACTTTACGGCAACCATTGCGGAACTCCGAGAACAGCTTGCTGAGAAGGATACTAAAATATCTGAAGGCGAAATGAAAGCGGTCCATTTGCGTGAGAAATTGGCTGAGGAGAAAGCAATGGTGATCGCACTTGAACAAGAGCTCGCAGATGGTAGAGAGCAACTTACTGAGTTGCGTGCCAAGCTCAGTGATGGCGAAAGTGGACCCGAAGCTCTGCAGACAAGGCTAGAAGAAGAGGAGAAAAAGGTCTTGGCTTTGACCGAAGAAGTGGCCTCCAAACAGTCCCACGTCGGTAGTCTGGAGGAAGAGCTTCGCGTGTTCCAAGAGAAAGCGGAGTCCCTCCAGGGCAAGATGTCTAACTTAAACAGCCAGTATGAGCACCGAGACGAGAAGACGAAGGATCTTACACAGCGCCTCTATTCTCAAAACGAGCGTATGTGCCGCCTATTGGAGCGCGTAGGGTTTGCCATTACCAGGAAAGATGGGGATATGACCGTTACTAAGATTCCACGATCCGAAAGAAATGCTCAGAACCCCAACGACTCCTCTGACCCTGGCTCGTCTCTACGCAAGTCAGGAACTCTAAGCCGTGTCTTGGGTGATAGCGCTGATCTCGAACTCCTATACTGGCTTAACAACTCAGACTTGCAGGCCGAAAATGAGAAATATGAAGCCTTCATGAACAAGATTGGCAACTTTGACATGGAGCTTTTCTCCGAGACTGTTTATCGCAGGATCAAAGAAGTAGAGCACATGGCTCGTAAGTGGCAGAGAGAAGCCCGGTCCTACAGGGAGAGGGCACACCTTTTGCAAAAGGATTCGCACGACAAGATTGCGTTCAAGCACTTTAAGGAGGGCGATCTGGCCTTGTTTCTCCCTACACGCAATCAGCAAGCTGGTGCGTGGGCCGCTTTCAATGTGGGCTTCCCGCATTACTTCCTGCGCGAGCAAGATGCCCACCGTCTGCGTCATCGAGAATGGCTTGTTGCCCGTATCTCACGGATTCAAGAGCGTGTCGTCGACCTTTCAAAGAGTCTCCAGCCGAGCAGCGAGACAGATTCGATCAACGATGAGGAGAACGATAACCCCTTCCAGTTGTCGGATGGTTTGCGCTGGTATCTGATCGATGCTTTCGAAGACAAACCCGGCGCCCCATCGACGCCTGGAATGGGCAAGTCAACTGTTGCGGCTAATACCGTGGAAGCGACAGCCAACATTCACACTCACGCTACGGGTGGAAAGGGTAAGAGTCGGGACAGCGTCACTAGTATTGAAGGTATTAACAAGACTTTGTCCAAGAGTCTTGAGAGTAGGCGTAGCAGTACGGGCTCCAAGAAAGCCCTGCCGTTTCAGCTTGGGGGCACGGCTTTGTTGAAGAATAGTGCTTTGGCTAGCGAGACCAACTCGCTCCGAGCGCATCCCACCGACACACCATCCGGTACAAGCCCTACGCACGGGGGACTTCTCACGGCAGCCAATGCGAGCCTAACACAGAAAGCTTTGGCAGAAGGGCAAAAGAGCGAGCAAACGGAGAGCCCGAGCAAGTCTCCTTCTGGCGAGTCATCAACCCAAGGCGGCAGCGCCAAAGCGGACGAGGTACGAAACGTCGACACCCTTCTTGGACCATAATGATGGGTTGCTGACGGCCAGTTAGCAGCCTTGGAAAGCTGTGCAACGGGAGGATTCGGCTGAGAGTCCGACGAAAAAGTCGGTTGTCTGGGATTCTCTGTGGAGTGTTGACTATAATTATGAGATTGCAGGTAGAAAGTAGTTGACGTTCGGTGGCTCGTGTATGTGCTCGTACAGGGCCAATTCTTCTTGCGTTTAGGAAGTCTTTACTCTGGGAAAGGATGGGTGTTATTACTTGTTTGGCGCATGAGCAGCATGTGTAAAGAAAGGGAATAAAGTTCAGGAGCCTTTCGAATGGACAGCTAGGATGGGAAATGGAGATTTGTTCACGGTTTACAGGGTGAGACGAGAAGGAAAAGGCCATGATCCCTTTTGTGATACGTTTCAATTTACTATATTAGACACTCACGCCTCTGTCACATAATGTTCACGTTATATTTAGAGTTGTCAGAAGGTGTTTAGGGAGGCAAGAAAACTTCTAATTCCTATACTAAGTGGCAAAGAGATACAGGTGAAGACTAGGTAGGCAGTGAACCTGTAGACTAGGTTTTTTTTTTTTTTTTTTGTGGCATTGATCCCTGGTAAGAAGTTTTCTTGTGTTCAGGAGGCTATATATCTTGCTTTATCAAACTATCTGCACAAAAGCAACTGCCTAGCCAACTAAAGTCTGTTTAACTGATCAAATCAAATAGATAAGGGGGTTTTCACAAGAACTCTGGGTTCTTGGCAGGGGTATCTGGGGACTATGGTTAGGCGTCAAGGCCTAATAGGGGGGAACAATGAGATTGGGGCAGTGTATACGAGACGTATACGAGAAATAATCATCGGGGTCTTGGCCGGGAAGTCACCGTCTTGGATGGAAAAGATGGAATCTTCAGGACCATTACGGCTCCGTCTCTGAGTCATACTGCATGACAAAATGGATCTGACCGCCAGGCTGGAGACACTCCTTCAACCAATAGATATATGTTGGGAATCCCACGAGTTCTTCATCAGGATCGTCATCACTTTCGCCGCTTTCGTCGCTGTCTTCTGAATGACTTTTGACGACAGTGCTTGGGACATACTCCTGGTTCTCGAGGGTTTCAACCCAAAAGTCCTTGCCCAACTTACAGTATTCCTGTCGTACCGGAAGGCCAAGAACAACGAGTGTCTTGAGTTTCAAATGCATTCCCATCTGAGCACAAAAGGACTTGAGTGCCGCGTTGGGACCATCGGTCCAGGGTCCTGAAAGGTCAAGACAAAGGCTCTTGAGGCCAGTCATCAAAGACCAGTCCAGCTGAAGAAGAGCTAGACGATCCGCTTCTCGTCTGCGAAACAAGACGTGATGGAATGCAATGTGCATGTTAGCATCCATATTAGGGGAGACTTGGGAGATAAGATACTCATGCACTTTCATCTCTTCGAGTTCTTCGTCCTCTAATACCCAGGGAGAAGTTAGAATCATGACGTGGCCTCGTCGTTGGCACGCGAGACGATCGTCGTTTGCATGCAGCTTCTTGACATAGGCATTACGGTTAGGACCGTCAATCCCACCATAGGTATCGATAGCGAATGGAATATCATCCATGATATTACCGGTGAGGACAAGAAGGTTCCCGGCCTCACGGCGAAATGCTCCGAGATCTAGATTTCCGTTGTTGTGTCGACTCCAGAGGGCTCGCATTGACTCAACAAGATCGGGGTTGAGATATCTATCGTAAACATGAAGTTGATGTAGCAGTCGATGTTTTTCGAGAGCTTGCTTCCAGCTCAAGTTTTCGGGTGCCAAAAAGTTGATCTCGCCGTCGACGACAGGTGTTTTGTAGATACATTTGTGTCGGAGGGGGATCCTTTCAATATGCCCCTGTCCAAACGCCCCGTCACGATCCAGCTGGCCTCGAGTGTAGATGACGGTGTAGTAATCACCGGAGTTATCACCGCAGACAGATAGACCCTCGGTGAGTAAATGGATCTAGCATTCACTCTTTTGGGTGGTCTCGGTGAGGATTTTCATGATAATCTCGTTAGGGAGTGTAGGTAACTTTGGTGCGCTGGGGGCGTCCTGATTGTTAGTCAGAGGACTCATGATTGCGTTTGTAGGACGATTTGTTGATCCAGTAGCGTAAGAAATTGCAAGTTTACTCTGAGGAAGAGATTGATGATGTTGTTAAGAAAGGTTAGAGTTTGGAACTGGGATGAGAGACCGGCAAGGTCACTATGTGATTGATACATGACTGTTCACATGTTCATGGAGTTGTGCCAGTGCCATTGACTATATAATATGTGACTGCCACTACGATCGAATAAGGGAGACTGTTCGCCCGCTCAGCCCAGGCCAAATACTTTATGAATCAGTCTGTCGCGTCAAGCACCTGGTGGGTGTAAGTGAGGTTGTCGTAGATGCCAGCTTCTGATTGGTGTTCGTAAAGTCGAGCTTATCTGGGGTCGTGATGGGAGATAAGGTACATGCAAACCATTAAGTTAAGCTCCGAATTGTAAGTCTGTTCAACAAGTAACTTCTTCCCATGCTCAACACATAAGTTTAACCGCCTTCATCAGTCGGCAGTCATGTCTTTAGAGATGCGCCAAGGTTTGCAGCGCTCATTACCTCCCGAACTACTCTATAATGTCATAGAGGCTGTCTTGCCTTCGAATCCACTGGCATTAATCCCAGCATCACATACTTCGACAAAGACATTACTTTCTCTGACACTGGTTTCGCGCGATACATACAAGTTGGCTATCCGGCTGCTTCGAGAGCGATGCCTCTATATCGACACTAGTAGACGCCTTGCGAAGCTGTTGCTCTGTCTTCCTCACTCTGTACCAAGCCTCCCGCCTAGACTGCCACTGCGGAATATCACATCGCTCTATCTAGCCCCATTCAAAGACAAATTGGACGACCAACCCACAGCAGCTTGGGTTCGGGAGTTATTCTGCGAAGTGTGCGGTACGCTGCGAAGGCTGATTGTCCACATGCCATTCCAGAGTTTGGATCCACTGGATGACCACTTGAATGTCAGGAGGACTCTCCGCGAGGGTTTCGAACGGCTTGATAAACTAGAGGAATTTGTCTGTCTTGGCGATTACCCGGCACTGAGCCTCCAAGATGCTCCGACCGACGTCTGGGGTCTATGGCCGGATCTCAAACGCCTTACGATATTTGGGGCACCACTTGATAATCATTGGCTATGGTGGTACATCGCGACGCAGCAGAAGATTGAGCATGTCATCCTCGCTCGACCAGTGAATGTCGAGGCAGCCAACATCAAGGAGGAGTATTTTCACAAATTACCACGAGATGACATACGTTTAGACCGGGATATCAAGATCACCCTTTTAGACGCGGCCTTTGTGTGGAGGGGCGTCAAGACGTCGCGTTGGAAGGAATTCGATCCGAAGGAACGGATGACAGTTGAGCTGTATGATGTGCCAACATCGTTCTATGGTGATGAGACGCCCAGGGAGCTTGTGACTACATGGGTGAGACGGGGTGCCTTGGACAGGAGTTTATGGGACTGGGAGGGTGAAATTGTTAAGGAGACTACAACCGATACTACATGATGTATTTGTTCTTCGATACCCGATGTTTCCATTATCAATCATATTGATGTTATTGTAAGTATTTGTTTCCGTTCATTCTCATGCTTGTTACCGACTAGGCCTTCATCTTGAATCGACTGACTGTCATAACTGTACCACTTGAGCGGATGACCACATCACAAATTGAAAATCATTCAGAGAAACCGTATTCGAGTTCGGCAGACAATTAATTCGAACTCAAGGTCAAGTTTATTATCCAGCTGAAAACAAACCCCCGCAAAGTCCAACCCAATCGTCTACGGATGCATCGGAAACGCAGCTCAAACATCCATCAATTCAATGTGACGGGAGGCTCCCGGGTAGCTTATACAGCCTGAAGGTATCCTATCCTCCTATCAAAACTGGTGGTCAGCAGCCCACAAGATTGGGGGTTCAGAGCCAAATCCCACCGAAAGCTGTCCCCAATGCCCTGCCTAGCCTCTCCCCAGGCGGGGTTATGGGCATGTTCAGAGGGGTGCCTACCCTGTCCACCTGCCCGAATGGGGTAGAAATTTTCAAGGTGGAGCATGCTCCGGCTTCGCTTTCTTCCAGAAAACCCGCCATCGCAACGCCAAAAATCCCCGTGTTTCCCCCGGCCGTTGAGTCTGCGGTTAGCGGATGTGGATTGTTTCTCCATAAGCTTTCCTACAAACGCTCAAGAGAACAGACCATCTCGGTTTCTGTTACATACTCGCTCTCCGTGCGCTCTTTCGAAGTCTCGCGATCCGAAAAACCTCCAGATTTTGTTCCTCCACTGTCATGTCGCCCTACAACAAAAACTTACACGTTACCACCGAGAGCTAATAAATCCCCGACCAAGAAAGAGAAAAGCTTCTATCGCGAAATCGCCGTCCACACAAAGATATGCTCGCAAGCCACACCCTGTTGTGACCGTTGGACCGTTTGACCGTTTAACCTGTCCGACACGAGCGTATGCCAAATCGTTACTCTCTCCCCCGGACTCTCAATCCCGACCCTTCCGAACCCTTTGTCGGCCACTGTTGAAAATGCCCGAGAAGTCGGCCTCAGTAGTGTCCTACGCTGCTGGTGCCTCTCTCGCTGCCGCAGCGCTCATATATGTTTTCGCACCAAACTTCTCCATCGACCACGACGCTACGAGCTCCAAGAAAAAGTCTATAGTCGGTTTGAGAAACCAAGCCAATGACTGCTTTATCAACTCGGTCCTCCAAGCCCTTGCTGGCTTAGGAGAGTTGCGCATATATCTGATTCGCGAAACGCACCGCCGCCGTATCGAAGATCCGGCAGTATATGCTAGTCTTGTCCAGCCAGAGGGCAAGCAGATTGCCCAATGGAAGCTACAGGGCCTGCAAGAAGGACTAGTCACACAAGGACTGAAAGAGATGTTGGATGCGCTTAATGAGCGCCCCATCTACAAGAAGTCCATATCGCCGTTCCAGTTTGTCAAGGTTTTGGAGGCGGCCTTCAAGCAAAGGATCAGCCGCCAACAACAAGATGCGCAAGAGTTTCTCCAAATCGTGGCTGAGCGCCTCAAGGACGAGTATCACTGCGGTCAACGAGCAAGACTGCACATGCGGAGGCGGGGCCTGTTTCCTACTCAAAGTACACCGAGTGTCGAGAACACGCTGGATAGTCAAGATAATGGTAGGGACGGCGACGAGTCCTCACCAGAGCAGCAGCCCACTACCAATGGCGACAACGACTCTGCTATCGAGCCATCCGAGGAAACCGAGATTCCTCAGGATAATGGCCAATTGCCCATAGAAATCGAAGAGGGCTTCCCAATGGAAGGAAAGTATGAGTCGCATCTCGAGTGTCAGACCTGTCGCTACAAGACTAAGCCCAGGGAGGAGACCTTCTGCACTATAACTTTGGCTGTGCCTCAGGTCTCAGGCACGACGTTGAATGCATGCTTTGACGGCATCTTCAAAACCGAGTACATTGACGACTTCAAATGTGAAATGTGTCGATTGATGCAGACAAAGGCAGATTTAGAGGCCGAGATGGCCAAGTCCACGTCCGAGAGTTTCAAGGCGCAAGCCCAAGAAAGCATCGATAAGCTCCAGCATGCCATTGACACAGATCCCGAGAATCCCCCGGAGGATGTCGAGCTTGGCGATATTCGCTTTGCGCCCAAGAGGAGGATTGCAAAGACCACTCGAATGTCCATATTTCCAAAGATATTAGCTATTCACCTCTCACGCTCCATTTATGACGTGGGCCAAATGACACAGAAGAACTCGGCCAAGGTGGTCTTCCCTGAACAGCTGCCTCTCGGTGGTTTGATGGATCAGAAGAAATATAAGCTGCTCGGGCTGGTTACTCACCGCGGCGGACACAACAGTGGCCATTACGAAGCATTCCGACGACAGAACGTTGCCGCACCCTTCTCAAACCCGAACACTTTCCAACCATCAGAAGCTTTTAGCAAAACACCGACACCCATAGGCACCCCCATCATGGGAGGAAGACCGACGCACAGTCCGGCAATCTCTACACCGGACCTCCTCTCAGGCTCGTCTGGTGACTCGTCGCCTTCTCTAGAATCTCTACCGGTTCCGCCTAGGAGTGTCCCTTCAGACCTACGAGGGTCGGTGAGCTTGCCAGCAATTGGCAAACAGAAGGATCCGGAAACCAGCAGTCTTCGTTCTGTGGCCGCCTCTACAAAGTCAGCTCTCTCCAAGCTTACATCTCCCAAGCAAACAAATAGCAGTTCATCACCACCCAAGTCTGTGACATCAAACGTCGCAAAACGATCAAGGAAACGAAAGTCAGCAACAGACAAATGGTGGCGTGTCAACGACGAAAAGGTCAAGGAGGCAAAGACTAGCGAAGTCTTGGGCATGCAGAGGGAGGTGTATCTGCTATTTTACGAACTCGATAAGGATGCTTAGGGTGCTGAGGATGCTGATGAGGTCCCATCCAGTGCGTGAAGATGCAGGATGGTGTTTGATACTCTGATGTGTCAGTTCTGTTACGCTTTACAGAGTTGCTGGAAGGGGGCTATTTTTCTTTCTCTCCTAACTATTTGCATAGGGTTGGCGTTTCGAGCAAGACAGTTTCGGGATTACCTATACAGTTAGATTCCATGGTGCTTTAACAATATTTAAAAAACATATCTAGCATTGGATGCATGGGAGTTGATGAGGAAAGAAGGTTATTTATAAGGGAGATAGGGGCTATCATTCTTATCAATGGCAGTGGTGAATACAAACATATTTGAGTAGGAGATTGCTTGTTCCTCGTGTTGCATGCTGCCCAAGTACAATTTGCAACCAATATTTGACTATTTCTATTGCATCTTAGTTTCTAACCTCCCAATTATATCTACAATCGTATCCAAAACGATATTGCTTTAATGTCTAGTGGCCAATCACAGTTCTACAATGAATGAGTCAGCATAATATGCAACAGCCAACAGATTGGGGATGACGACTTCAGCAACCTCGTTGATCGTGTTCCCTGTTTACACTTCCCTTTATACATTTTCATCTTTTTTCAAGAAAGCATTTTTATTTGCAGGGCAGTCTCTGTTTCGCATAACCAGAGACTCAGAATATTATCCCCTGGGGTTGAACTTGACCACCAGGCTGCGGGTCTTCGCGACAAGGGAGCAGCATCGTCAATCCTTCGCTTGGGTCCAAAAGCAGCAACGGGCGACTACCTCAACCCATGTGGGAGGCCTAATATCCTGAATCAAGATCTTTTTTCCTCCCTTCCTTCTTTCTTTCCACATTAGAATGTTGAGCCAGAGAAGGAATTGTATAATCGTTTCATTGGTTCCTGTTGAGATCAGGCGCTGCCAGACAAATCTCATAACTCAGACGCCTTTTCCACTTCTCATATAACATAATCATCTCAGCCGCGATGGTGGTCATTTCTCGACGCACGAGACGTCGCCTACGGTCCATCTTCATTCTTATCCTCATATCTACCTTTATCATTTATTCTATCCTTCCTCACGATTCAGCCATCCGCCTGGCCTTTGTCTTCAACATCTCGCGCTTCTTTAATTTTCTGCGTGGCGCAGCCACAAACCGAGACGCTTGGTTATGGAAATCGCCACGGTATGTCGTAGATCTCAAGAACGAAGTGGGCTACCTCATCAAAACTGGGTATGGAACGCGTCACCGAGTGCCTGAGCAGCTCGCTGCCTTTGAGGCAACAGGGGATTTCTTAGGAAAGGAAGGCGAGAGTTTCCTAGTTGTAGGAGATTGGACGACAGTGAATCAGACAGATGCAAGGCTGATAGGTGTGACGGTGCACGATGCTATCAAGAGAGTCATGGAGACCAAGATCAGAGGCAAGGTGGATGATTACCCTAGGCTGGTAAAGTACTCAAGTCTCCAGGCAAAGCTCCTAGCAGGAGACGAAGAAGAAGCTTTGGCCATTGGGCAAAGTTATGGCTGGGAACTTGATGCGCTAAAAGTTTGTCTCTCCAACAACTCCTCTCCACACCGCTAACAGAGGCAGTTTATCATGGGTATGGAGATGATATATCATCAATTGCCAGGCAAAAAATGGTACATCATCTTAGATGACGACACTTTCTTGATACGACATTCTCTGGAGCTACTCATGGGTCATGTTGACTACCGCAAGCCCCAGTATATTGGTAACGCAGTAGGTGATTACAAGGCGCGTTTTGGGCACGGAGGATCTGGAATCCTGATATCCGGAGAGGCGATGCGCCGTTTGTTCGAACACCCGGGCATCGTACAAGAAGCATACGCCGAATCCATGACAGAGACGTGGGGAGATCGACTGGTGGCGACGACACTCCAGAAGCTAGGCATATACATCGAAGAGTCGTACAATCATCACTTCAATGGTGAACCTCCTTCCATCACGCGCATCTGGGGTGATCGTTTCTGCTCGCCCCTACTCTCCTTCCACGGCTTGCGGAAGCCCGGCGAGATGCGCCGTGTCGGGGAGACACTCGCAAAAATAGACAAGCCAGTGTTATGGCACGAAGTTTGGCAGTTGTTTGGAGGCTCAGCTATGTCGGCGCTTGAGAGCCGCCCAACAGAGCTAACAGCGGATCATGTGGGCAAGCCGGACGAGCACACCCGCTCGTGGGGCGATGTGAGGAGTGCCAATGCTTGTCAGAAGCGATGTGAACAGAGTGGACGACGCTGCTTGGCGTGGACATATGAGATGGAGATTGAAAGATGTCACACGAGTCCTTGGCTACTGCTGGGGGCGGACGGCGCTACAGGCAAGGCATCGGGCGTGAACTGGCCCGAGGTGAAGCCATTGCTCAAAGGCTGCAGATAAATGAGGAGACATCATCCTCTGCCAGCAAGTAAGAGAAAACGAGCTCGTGTTGGCTCAGCCTAAGATCCTGCTTTGCTGTCCAAATTCGAACTGCTTCTGAGGACTCGTCATTGGTGTGAGTTGTCTGGCAGTACCATGCTATTGCTCGGGGCTTTTCCCCGGCCGAATATGTATCATATCATGTACTGTATCATGTATCATATGCACATTGGATGCCCCCTTTAGCCTCGAATATATGTTCCACTCAGTGAACGGAGTAAGGAAGAAAGCAAGAGAAGCCTCATTGGAACGCCTCTGAGGACTAGCGACCCAAGAGCCGACCGCTATTGTAACTGACAACCGGTGTGGAGAGAAAAAACTGGGCCGTGGATACCGCTATAGCTCCTCTGCACATGGAGGTAGGGAGGGAGGGGCTAAGGACTGAGCCAGCAAGCAGTGGTCAAGTTTAAGGTCAGCGTTCCAGGAATCCGGGAACTAATGGTAGGCGAGAGAGGGAGCAGGCAGGCGACCAGTAAGGCGAGATAGTGAGATGCGCAGGAAAGAAAAGCCGGTTGGCCAGACACCCTCCCTCAAGGCTCAACCCCCCCTTGCTTGACGGCCTTCGCTCGCTTGCTTCCCGTCGCCGTCTGTCAGCCGGGATGTTTGCCTCTACAGAGAGGAGGGAGGGTGGGTTGGTGAGTGATTGCCATTGCCGTTGCGACTTTGTACCTATAGGTAGAGCACAGTGCAGGAATAGACCAGGTCTGAGGAGGATCCGCTGCACTTGGGTGGGATCCATGTGGGTGAATGGTCCATTAGCGAACCATGGCTTGAAGCTGTGGAGAGGCTCGTCTCGCTTACGTCGGGACCTTGCCGTTGGACGTAGGCATCTATATCGTGTACGGGTACGGCCAGAAAGCTAAAACATGACCGAACAAACTGACGGTTGAAGACACTCACTCGTCTTGTTGTGTTATGGTGCATGCATGAACGGCGCCTGTTTTGAGGCTTCTGGCTCCCAGTTTGGTAAGTATCTCCTGGAGATGAAGCAAGACGAAGTGACACAGCGAGCAGGGGTTTCGGATTTGCTGAAATTGGAAGAGGGGGGAGATGATATTGGATATCTTAAGATTGGGGAGTGCGGACAACGGCAAGATTTGCAATTCACCGTGACCTAGCCCAGCGGGTACCTATTTGTGAGAAACGACCGACGAAAGGAAATAAAGGATAATTTTTGTAGGTAAAAATGACGATTGTGACGAAAGGCAATCTCGCAGAGTACGGAGTCGGTCGGAGTAGCTAAGGTTCGAAGTTTGATATAATAAGAATTCAAGCGCAAATCTAAATTCGAACCATGGAGTGGATAGACAGGTATGTTGTATGACTCAGCCCAAAGAACAATGAACGAATCGAAGCAGAGTACCTACCTACCTAGGGAAAGGCAGAGAGGTAAGGGAGGGACGGCAGTTAGCTTTGGTTCCTTCCACTTGATGGTTGGGTTCGAGCCATCGAGCACCGCCTGGTTGGTACCTGACATTAGTGGCTCCTATAGAATGACTTGGAAGGAAAGTCAAGTCTCTTAGGGACGTGCTGTGGGGCCAGTGGCTTGCGGGGATTTGACTTTGACATTTTTGGAGAAGCTCTCGAGCTCTCTACGTTCAATTAGGGATGGATGAGATACGGATACGCAGATCAATGCAGTGGTTGGCTGCCTATCTATACAAGGAGAGAAGAGACAACAAATGGATAATGACAGATGACCTACACTGAAGATTGACTATCCAGGTCTAGCCCAAGCGTTAATCTCAGTCGGAACTTTTCAACTTGAGCTCCTGCTCATGCTCATCACAAGAGAATAGGGGTGTATTGAGCGTTGGAGTCTACGACGGGACGAGAACCTTGCACCCGATAGGCCATGAGTGGCACACAATCAAGCCAGTTGCCGCCTTGTATCGAACTCAAGCCAGGATTGCCCAGGCCACGCCACATGCAGAGTACGGTACACGGACATAACGTTGCATGCGCCTGTGCAGATGAAGCCTTGAACTCTATTGCATTTTACTTAATCCTCTGCTAGATTGAAAATGCATGGCGGTCTGAAGAGAGTACAAGATCATGGCTGCCCGTAACAGACAGGTCTTATCCCTCTCCTCAGGTGCTCGGCTATATGCTGGCCAGCCTCATCGAAATGCACTGCATAACAATACATATGAGTATGATAAACATAGTCAACTAATCCTCGCGGAATTTCTGCCAAGCTAACCTAATCATCCATGCTATACGGATACCTTGTCCGGTATTGCGCCTCATTAACAGGGTTAGGTATTCCACAGAGCTTGGGCACGGTAACAGCTTCTATAGTGCTTCCAGAATTGCTGGATACTAGGGGTCTAGTCAAGCGAGTAAAGGAGAAACGCGAAAAAGAAATTCTCGTTAGTAGGTAGTAGCCGACTTGAGATGATGAGCATATGTAGGTGATATTTCTATATCCATGAGACTGAGATTATGGAGTAACCATCCATGTCTTTGTGAAGTTTATACAAGGTAAAGCTTTGAAGAAGCTTGAGATTGGCCAAGATCTGTCGTTCGACGGACGATGCGCCGCTAATGCACCTGCTTCCAGCTCCAAAGAGGCTCTAGCTGGAGCTACTATTCTTCCGTCCAGCTGATTGATTGCTCGATTGATGCGTTATGCTAGGAACTGAAATGGAAATCATACAATCAACCATCAACTCAAATTTTCCAAACTTTTGAAGGTTGACTGTTTGTTTGTTCGCATCCGTCCCTGAGCACCTCATCAAACAGCCTTTTCAATAAGCGAGGCTCCTCTCCTTTGTATCTGTCTCTGCCTCCGCCAACTGCTCTGCTGGGCAAATACCTCGCCTCCATTTCGTTTACATACCCGTCCGTCTGTTGCATAAGTTCTACAAGTAGAGTGAAGCAGGTCGCTCACTGGACCAACTTCGCGCGGCGCTTGTTTGTCGAGTATCGATCATCCCGTATGGGCATCGGCCTACAAAGCCCGGCCCGTCTCCACTAGAACTTTTCAATTTACTGGGACCCGGCGGCCAGCACCAACACCACCACCACGGTCACCACTCCCACCACTACCACTACCACGCGGCAACCGGGCAGGGGGCGATCCAGTTATTCTGTTGTATAGTATTGTACAGTACAGTATACCTAGTATCTTCGATGCTTGACGACGACGACGAAGGGACAGGACGTGCCAACTCTATTTCCCGTTTGCCCCCGATCTTGGAGCTCAGCCTCTGAGCCTCGCTTCCGATCCCGCCTCTTGAACCCCTGGGTCTTGCGATCTTCCTCTTCGCTGTGCTCTTGTCGCTGCTGCTACTGCTGCTCCTCCTCCAGCGCGTCACCTGTCGATGGTCTTGGCCCCGTCCATCATCGCGACTCTTGCTTTGCTCTCAGTGGCAGTTGCATCGCCGTCGCATCGTGTCGCGACCCCTGGTCCTGGGTTCTGCCCCTCTTGCACGCCTTTGCTCCCCCTGCCACGCCCTGGCTTTGGCTCCTCTTGATCTTCCTTGCCCAGCGCCAGCACTTCGACTTCCTCCGTGACCCAGGGTCGCGTCCCCCTGGTCGCTTGTCCTTCTTCCTGACTTTGCTTTGAGGCTCCATAAAAATTTCTAATTAAAAAACAACATGGCTCAAGAAGACCATGGGCAGAGTCACGGTGACTCTCCCAATAATCCTACAATTTCTGCACCGACATTGAAGTCTCCTTCTCTAGCTCCCATAGTTACATCTGTCACCGCTCCTCCAGCTTCTAACACGACTGCTGGACCTCTCAACACTGTTGCTGCCGAGACGACACTACCACCCATCACCGAGCTTGCTTCAGTGCCTTTCACGGCTGCGGACCGCCCGACCGCCTCGACGACCGCTCCAGTTCCCACCTCTACACTCGCCGCATCCTCCGAATCCGAACCTTTCGCCGTCTCTTCTTCCGTGCCGTCACTCACGCCAGCCTCGGCTCCTGCTGCCTCTGCCGCTCCGCCCGCGGTTCCTCAGCAGAACGGCGACAGCAGGGCCCCCGAGGCTGTTTCGACACCCACACCCAACTCAGAAATGTCCAACCAGCATCCAGGACTACCTCATGGTCAGCATGTGAGCTATCCGGGCTCCTCGATGCCTTATGCGTCCTCGGCAGGCCAATCAGCCGCCCAATATGCCCCTTATCCTGTCGTCACGAGTCAAGCAACGGAGCCATACAGACCGAGTCCTATGCCCGTCAGTATGCCGCTGCCTAGCATGAGAACAATCGAAAACCCACATGGGCCTCCGGTATCGAACCCGCAGGGCATGCCGATGAACATGCATATGGCGCCCACGTCAGGCGGTGTGCCATTCTATAGCCACCAAGGCATGCCAATGGCAAGCTACGGTCTTCCCGATTCCATGGCTCGTTATGCTATTCCTCACGATCCGCGGCTTCTGGGTCACAGGGGACCGAAGAAGGTGTGTGTTGAAGTTTGGTTAGGGGTCTCGTTCCAACAGTCCATATCTAGCCAAGGGTTTGGAGATAGAAGCTGACTTTGACCTGTAGGAGATTAAGCGTCGGACAAAAACAGGCTGTCTGACTTGCAGAAAACGTCGTATAAAGGTGAGCTATGATTTCATACTTATCTCCCCTTGTGCAGCTCGTGACCTTGAAACACGAGATGGGACGCGACGAATCAAGAAGATGACTTGGGAAGAAGGCGGGCTTCAGATACGTGTCGCAGGTGGTGAGCTTATAGCAGGTTATCCAAAACCCTGTGCTGCATCAAGCTTGCAGCTTCTTGCACACTTGCTCGTTTGCCAGGAGGTCACAGAAACAAGCAAGACTCACGCTCACGTAGCACTCAGCACCCCAGATCTCCCCAAGTAATGCTTGTATCGCAATCGCCCTATTCCAACCTCAGAGCGCTCCAGTAAATGGATTGCCTTGGAGTCTAAGCTCCTCGAGGTTTTGGGAGCTCTGCTTAGCTTGTCATTGGTCACAGCTACCGTGCATCTCTCAGGCAGCTGCACAACCCCCCTCTCTACTTTTTGGTGGAGATAGCACCCCGCCCAACACAGCTCTAACATCTCCCAGTGCGACGAAACACACCCAACTTGCAACAACTGTAAAAAGTCGAAGCGCGAGTGTCTCGGTTACGACCCCATTTTCAGACAACAAGCGGGTGGACAATCGTCTTCCAATATCCAGCCAGCGCCCAGCCAAAGGACTCCTCCCACAGTTCCAAGCTCTGTGCCTTCAACTGTCCCTTCGTCGATAGCACCCAACACTGCCCTTACCGCTCGACCTACGAACTCATACGGCAGCCAGCCATCTATGCTCCCAAGCTCGTATGCAACAGCTCACGCGACAACAGCAAGCCCTAACCCATCTATCACCTCGCTTAGCTACGACTCGAGTTTTTCCAACGTTGCATCTCCTCCCGTCAAATCCGAGTCGACATACGAGTATCCGCCCGCAATCGACCCAGCCCTTCAAGGATTCTCATCAACCTCAAACGCGGAAAGCTCTAGAGCGGTTGAACAAAGGCCTCTTGCTGACAACAACCAACATCTTAGAGGTGGCGCCCCCTACTATTGATTTCACCCTTGTTCGTCGTTTGCTGCGCTGCTGTTGAGAACATCTGCTTACGCGAGTTTCTGACAGCCAACAAAATGAAGATTGATGAAATTATCGATCTCCTGGGCACAGTTCCTCCGTCCCAGAATGTTGCCCACACTGAGGGGACTCGCAATGAAATCACCAAGGTGTATCATGAAATGTACGCACCTGGGCTTGCCTCTTTCTTCGAATCCGGGTGGTACCACTTTACAGAAAATGGATCACCTTCGTTTCCTCAAAACCAGCGCCTCGTCGAATTGATGGCATCTTTTCTCAAGGCTTTGGAGGCTGTAAAGGTCAACGATCAAATCCAGATGGCCTACTCTGGTATTCTTGAAACGCGCCTTGTGTGGGAGCTTGCGCGAGCAGCATACGATCCTCCCACTGCGGCTTCTGCTATCAGTACCACAACGCTGCCGCACGATGGTGATGCGAAGGAGACCCAAAACCGTGTCCGAGTTGTTGAGGCACTTTTGTGTGGAGACTATCTATCAGTCAACCCACTCTGCCCACCAATGCAAGACCCTGACAGTTACCGAAGCCGACAATTTGATTTCTGGTATAGCCTGGCCGAGTTCGTGCGTACGCGGGATGATCCCACTGGTTCATCTGCCGCCAAGTCTAGGGAGGAAATGCTTTCGAGAATGCGCCATCTACTTGATGGTCGTGAGAACCGCGATGTTCTCTACTCGATTGCAGTTGTTCGAGAACTTGCTCCACATTTCGATTCTCCTTACGGCAATGCTGCTCCTCAACATGCCGATGAGAGTGACCCTAAGAACAGACTCTCAGTTGCATCCAAGTTCATTTACGATGAGTCTCAGGTCACAGGTGGCACAACCAACGTCGTGCGACGTCTTTGCGACATTGCATACAGAGCCTTCGTCAATCCAGGTGTCAATATTGCTCGGAGATCTTGATATGATTTTGTTGGTGTTTCCGGGGTTGGTTCCAAATTCCATCATTTACAATTCGGCCATAGCCATAATTTCCTTTGTCAGTAACACAACATGACCTTTAGGTCATTCTTCACATTTCCTAACAAAAGCACTGTTCATCACTACAAAGCGGGATGTCGTTCGTTGCATCTTCTGGGGCATGGCGAGGGGTTCATTAAAAGTTTATTATTGTTCGTTTTGGTCTGTTTGCGGCGTTTTCTCCCCCACGGGGATAGTGAGGCATTGTCTTTTTTCTTTATTCCCCCTTTGTTCATAACGGCCTACATCATTCGATCTTGGTCGCGGCGTTTGCAAAAACATTGGCCCCTATGGTCTAAATGTATACCTTAATGCTCCTGCGGCTCGGCAGTGAGGGAGAAGAAGAGATATAGATTTCGGCATCAAGGGAACGGTAGAGACCTGACATGGAGTGGATCATATGGGAAACAAAGGTTACCAAAACGCTAGCGTGTATCTTCCATAGTGGCATGCTCTGTTTTGCCCGGTTTGACGTTCGATACAAGGCATTCAACTTGGCGCGGCGAGGGCATAAGGTTCCGCTTGATTGAAAAACGGCTATACGAGAGCCCTTTTTGGTGTGTATGACTGGGATCTCGTCAAAATGGGCCATTGTCGTGTTCGTCTAGGAGAAGTTATGGCGATTAGCATATAATAATGGTTACAATAATTAAATATTACTCGTTATATCAACCAGCAGGTGCCGGTAATATCAATAAATATGTAGTTGCCATTGGGAAACACGAAAGAGCCTTGAGATGGTCCTCTTCCATTCCACCTTACTTATTTACAACTCACTACCGGGTTGCTTTGCACAACGGGCCGCATCATATACTACCTAGGTAGCTAGTAGGTAAGCTGCGATAGCCATAGATACAATTCACTATAGTCGTTACATACATGAAAGGTCAACGTGCAAGAATTACGAACCCGTAGTATCTTTCACCCAGTATTAGTACTTACCTAATAGATAGGCAGGTAAGCCTCAGGGAGCAAAAGAACATCAGACCTTTGATATAAGGTGTCAAAATAAGCTTAGCAAAAGGTATCCTACACTTTGCCTAAACTTATACTAAGTTACCTGAAGGGATTTTTTTCCCCTCCTCATTTAGGACCAAAGTCCTGAGTTTTCTTTCCTCCCCTAGGTACGAAATCCGGGTGTCTTGCTATCGTTCGAATATAGGTACTTCTATTTGTGGACTTGTCGTAACCTCCACTTGCTGGTGGCATCTAATGCAACTGCCTGTAAGACACTAGCGCGTGTAGGGACCTTTGTATATCGGCGAGTGCGGCAACGATAGCCCCCATTTTGAGGCATCGCCGCCGTGAGTCACTGAAGTGGTCATATCGGCAGATACATTCGATTTATACCAACTCATAAGCTGCAGACTTCTCACTTTCTGGACTGTTGAAGTAAGCCCAAGTTGCACTATTTCTAATTTGCTGTTCTTGTTTGAAACTTCACAAACACTCGCGCCTTGGAGAACACCACTTGATCAGACGAACTCGCTATCTACTTGAAGGAGCATCCACCATGGCCAGCACAAGAAAGTTAACAGCAACTTCCTCAACATGCGAGGAGCCGGGAGCAAGAATACTCGAGACACAAAGACTCATCCTCCGTCGATTCTATCCGTCCGACGCAGAAGTCATGTCTCAAGCAGCTGACAACAAGTCTATCTCCAAAAACCTGCGCGATGGTTTCCCATCCCCTTACACACTGGCCGATGCATTGTATTTCATCAACAACGTAGCCAACAACTTTGACGGTGCTGGTCAACACTGTGGCATCTTTGTCAAGGCCAACACAGCAGAGAACCCTTCGTCGGAACCGGTCTTTATAGGCACTATAGGCATGATGGCCAAGAACGACGTCTATTTCCGCACGTGGGAGATGGGCTACTGGTTGGCTGAGACAGCCTGGGGAAAGGGCTATGCAACTGAAGCTGCCAAGGCGCTCATACGATGGTGCTTCGAAACATGGCCTGAGTTGAACAGGATCGAGGCGTGTGCCAATGGGGGCAATAAAGCAAGCCAGAATGTACTAAGGAAGTCTGGGCTCGTCGAAGAAGGCACCAGGAGAGGTGCTGTTTGCAAGAATGGGGAGATGGTAGACGAGGTTCTGTTTGGCCTGTTGAGGAGCGAACTACATATAGCTGAATAGGAGTAAAGGAAGATGCAGGCCTGATGCTGAAGAGATAATACTTATAATGCAAAGTCGTTTATCACATCAATCAGAACGCTAGTTTAACTTGACATTAGGCATGTGAAGTTTCATCTCGGAGATATAAAGAAAATGCAGAGAAGCAAGATCAACTTCACTTATAGCTCCAAGATTGTGCATGAAATGTGTCACCAAGTCTACTCAGTCTTCGCCGCGCAGTCAAGATTAACTCATAGATCGAAAGTGCCTTGTACTGGCTGCTATTATCACTTATCCAGAAATTGTTAGCTGGGGCGAATCAAGAATTCCTCGTCTTGGACCTAGGGAATAGATGACGGCTTGGATTCTTAGCGGCAAGTTGCAGCGATAAGCTCGGGGTATTCAAAAAGTGAAAGTTGCTATTCATAAGAAGAATACAAATCTCAATCAATAAATACTTTTCGAAGCGCCTTGAACCATACAAGATAGAGCCCCGTACAAGTTTGCAGAATGGCTCTTCTCATACAGTAACTCGACCAAGTGATGTGATGCAATTGGCGACAGATGTTGCTCGCAGAGTGGAAAAATCAACGAGTAATGGTTGACTTCTGATTGGTCAGCCTCCGCAAGAATAATAGTCCGGCCCACCACCAACAAAGCTCCCAGGTTTCGACACAGATCCCCGGACCGCGGGAGATGACGGCCACTATCACGAAGGCGAATTCCCCTCCATCAACCTGCCATTGACCTCGAGCCAGAGGCCCTCTCGGGAGACTCTACACATCTTGTCTCACTAGCGGCCGTTCCCTCTCTGCTCTTCATACAATGGCTTCCCTCCGACTCGCCAGCCGAGGCGCCAAGAGCCTGTGCATGCGGCCAGCAACATTCGCTGCCCGCCCTTTCTCGACGACCTGCCTGCGAAAGTATGCCGCCGCTGTCGAGCCCGTCGGCACCAGACTCGTCCCCGTTGACGAGGACTTCTCATCCGCCCAAGATGCCTACGGCCTCTCCAAGCCCCGAAAAGCCGGTACCCGAAAGTCGCGCGAGAATTCCGTCCAGGACCGAAAGGTTCGACACTATACCGTCAACTTTGGTCCTCAGCATCCCGCTGCCCACGGCGTGCTGCGTTTGATTCTGGAGCTCAATGGTGAAGAGATCGTCCGGGCCGACCCCCACGTCGGTCTGCTGCACCGAGGTACTGAGAAGTTGATCGAGTACAAGACATATCTCCAAGCTCTGCCTTACTTTGATCGACTTGATTACGTCTCTATGATGACCAACGAGCAATGCTTTTCCCTTGCTGTTGAGAAGCTTCTCAACGTCGAAATCCCTGAGCGAGCCAAGTTTATCCGAACTCTGTTTGGCGAGATCACCCGTATTCTTAACCATCTGATGTCTGTTCTCTCACACGCTATGGATGTTGGTGCTTTGACACCTTTCCTGTGGGGTTTCGAAGAGCGTGAGAAGCTCATGGTAGGTGTATCATGAGTGGTTGAAGAAAATCAGCAATTGACATGTTCCAGGAATTCTACGAGCGTGTTTCCGGCGCCCGTCTCCACGCTGCCTACGTTCGACCCGGTGGTGTTCACCAGGATATCCCCGTTGGCCTTCTCGACGATATTTACCAGTGGGCTACCCAATTCGGTGACCGAATCGACGAGACCGAGGAGATGTTGACTGATAACCGTATCTGGATTGAGCGATTGAGGGGTGTTGGTGTTGTTCCCGCCACTGAGGCCCTGAACCTTTCCTTCACTGGTGTGATGCTTCGAGGTTCTGGTGTTCCTTTCGATGTCCGAAAGAACCAGCCATATGATGCCTACGACCAGGTTGAGTTCGACGTTCCCGTTGGAACCAACGGCGACTGCTACGATCGATACCTCTGCCGAATGGAGGAGTTCCGACAGTCTCTCCGCATTATCCACCAGTGCCTCAACAAGATGCCCGCAGGCCCCGTCCGTGTTGAGGATTACAAGGTCTCTCCTCCTCCTCGATCCGCCATGAAGGAGAACATGGAGGCTCTTATCCACCACTTCTTGCTCTACACTAAGGGCTACGCTGTTCCTCCTGGTGAGACCTACTCTGCCATCGAGGCCCCTAAGGGTGAGATGGGTGTATACGTCGTTTCTGATGGTAGCGAGCGACCATACCGATGCCACATTCGCGCTCCTGGTTTTGCCCACTTGGGTGGCTTCGATCACGTATCCAAGGGTCACTTGCTGGCTGATGCTGTAGCCGTTATTGGTACTATGGATTTGGTGTTCGGTAAGTTTGCTTCCTTTCGTTTACTAAGAAATTATGCTAATCCAATCGTAGGTGAGGTCGATAGGTAAAGCATTTTCGAAAAGAAAGAAGGTTAGAATGGGTTTCTTTTGTTTGTAATCATAGCTGATAGGGAGACCACGGTAAATACTCCCACAAACGTCGTGTGCTCGAGCGAGAAGCTATGTAGAGGTGATGCGTGTTCTGAAATAACAATGAATCATCTTATTTCCATTATTCTTGGGTGTGATATGTACAGTTCTAGTGTTACAGACAAAAGTATATGTTTTGAGAGTTGGAGGGTTTGTCTGGCCTGTCTGGCCAGAAGTCTACAAAAGCTTAGTACCAGTCCCAGAAGCCTGCTCCATAAAGAAATTCTTTAGGGGGCCGAGAGCATTGACAGCCCGAAGACCAACTGAACGAAGCGGCACAAGAGGACCACTCTCGACAGAGTAGAGTTTATGAAGCTTATCACAAACGTTAAGAATGACATGATTGGCGGCATAGCGCTCGCTGTTGTAAGGCTCGAGAGACAGCTGAGTGCCAAGGTCCTGACCATGAGAGACAGCATACTCAATGGTTTTGGCTAGGCTCTGGGCATCCCCTTGACCCTGATTCAAGCCTTGACCAGCCAAGGGGTGAATAGTGTGCGCCGCATCGCCGATAAGTGCGACGCGTTCGCCAGTGTATGTGTCGGCATGACGCAACTTCAGAGGGAAAGAAGCGATGCTCCCCTGCTGAACTCCAACAACGGTCTGTGGAAGAGACTCCGCATCAACATGAGTGTGCTGCAAGCGCCAAGATAGCTCCTCTACCTGGTTGTTCTCCTGCGTATGCATGAAGCCAATGTCGACGGGACTCAAACGGAAGGCGGCGTTGACCATAGCGATAAAGTCCTTGAGGCTCAGGCTCTTGAGCAAAGCGGCCTTCTCAGGTGTAGTAGACCAGACCAACGTAGCGTATTTTCCAGGCATAGGGAGCATTGCAACTGGGCCCGTAGGCAAGAATCGCTGGTACGCAATCTTGTTGAATTGGCCGCCCCAGCCCTCGCCTTCGAGCTCGAGGGTTGCGACAACGCCGTGTCTACCATAGTCCCATCCGCGGCTGTTGATACCGGCGAATGTGCGTACTGGACTGTTTGCCCCATCTGCGCCAACAAGAAGTCGTGCTGCCAGTGACTGGCCATTTGAGAGCTGCACGACTGGCCATTCACTCAGATCCAATTCTTCAGTCTCCTTGCCCAGATCAATACTCTCCACTTTCGTATTGTCAAAGACGTCTACTCCGCCGAGTTCTTGCAATCTCTTGAGCAGGCCGGATGTCAAGTTCAGATTTTCAGCCATGTAGGCAATTGTCTTGTCCCCGGCCGTACTGGGAGGCCAGTCGAACTCTATACGGGCACCTGTCACTCCATCCCAAACCTGCATCTCCTGGTAGTCCTGCACACGTTCACGCTGTAAATGTCGCCATGCACCGATTTTGTCGAGGTATTGAGCCGACGCAGGGGTAAGAGAACTGCATCGGTTGGAGAATTGGGTTAAAGGGAGTGAGAACGACTTGGTTTTGGAGAGGTCCTGGGCTTCGATGAGGGCAACGCGGAGACCAGCCGTTAGAGGATTAGCCCCTACTGTTTGTTAGTTATTTGCTGATTGAGCGGGCAAGGAAAACTCACGAAGAGCTGTCAGTAAGCTCAGACCTGCTGGCCCACCGCCAACACATACAACATCATAGATATTGTCCTGTGTTGAAGTGGAAGCCCGGCGCAGCTGATACTGATATTGTCGTACACAGCTCCGACAGACGAAGCCGGGCCTTCCCAGCACAGATTTCCGAGCCAGCATTGGTATCTGATATCAATTGATTCCCTAAGTTCGAAGAGTCAAGCACAAGCCCTTTTCCAAAGTATGACTTGGAGCTCCAACAAATCTTCGACAAACCGTACCTCAATCGTTCGATACTACTAAGGTACCTCGCGGGACAAAGTGGCGCAGCGTGTGGCTAACAATATATGTGGCGGTGCTACTCCGTACACCAGGCACACTTACATGGCTAGCATGGGTGGAAGATCCAGCGGGTCAAGTGACAGGGGGAGTGCCTCTGTACCACGAGCTTGATTTGAGTTGCCACAGACAACCGCGCTACTCAATTTATCATTGCGTCAAGGGTCTCACCCGTGCCCGTCATCAACAATTCGCCTGTCAACCTAGAGACATGCCCTTTTCACACGATCCATTCCCCCACTGCGACTAAAATTTGCTGCTTTTTTGCAGTTTGTTCTTGTGAAGACGAAACTTGATCAATCTTCTGCTGTCTCGACTGTCGCATAAAGACACTGTGGAGGATCAGGAGTGTTGCGTGGCCCTTCTTTGTTGTTCTCCTCCTGTCTACACAAAGCTCTAGCTCAAGGCATAGGCGGTCTCATTCCTGCGGCCTGAACACCATCCCGCATCGTCATCCTCGTTTATGCTCTAAAACCCTTTTCGCTTATCGCCCTCTTCCTTGGTCTCGACTGCCGCCATGGCCGACATGGAGGACTACCTCGAGGAAGGGTTTGACCCACGTTCGGTCACTGTTCCGCGTTTGCGATCGATTCTTGTCACGCATAATGTTGAGTACCCCGCGACTGCCAAAAAGGCCCAGCTTGTCGAGTTGGTTGAAGATCATGTACTGGCCCAGGCGCCAAAGCTGCGGGCTCAGCGCGCCCGAGCTAAGAGATCGAGCATGGGAATCGTGAATGCTGGCAGTCCGGAAGATAACGGCACCTGGGATGACTACGATCTCCCACCTCCGTCGACGACCAAGAGGCGTTCGAAGTCTCCTCGAAAGTCGTCGGCGCGTCTTAAGGCTGAGGATGATGTCCTGGCGACTCCTGTGCCCAGGAGTCCTACCAAGCGCAGTACACGGTCAGTAAGCCGTGCGCTTTCTCACGCTGACGACCACGACAACTACGATGCCCCTCGTTCCATTCGCCAACCGAGGAGAACAGTCACGCCACAGATCAAAGATGAACCACAAGAAGAAGAGACAATCCTACCCGACCACGAAGAAAGCGTGTTCACTCACGACAACCCTTTTCAGAGTGGCAGTTCGCCTGCTCAACATAAAACACCCACCAATCGCCGCCGTACAACTGCTGGCGACTCCATCAGAAGTGCAAAGTCATCGTCCCGGCGCAGGACAGGTGGCTACAATGACGATTATGGAGATGATGCTGAGCCTACTCCCAGATACCGCGAGCCGACTCCGGACTTACTGGAACCTGGCGAGGAGTTCACCCCGAACGAGCAATTGGAGTTGGAGCAAGCTGCAAGTCGGGGTGAAATGGAGATCGAGCCTCGCAAGCCTTCTCAACAGGTATCTCGAAGAGGTGGTTTTAAGGCACCTCTCTTTGTCCTCTTGATGTCTCTTTTTGGAGCCTACCTTGCGTGGTATCGTCAAGAGAAAATCGCGGTTGGCTATTGCGAAGTCGGTGGTCAAGCAAAACCACTCTTTTCACAAGACATTCCTGTCCCCGACGCTCTTGTTCCTTTCATTGAGCCTCAGTGCGAGCCTTGCCCTTCGCACGCGTACTGTTACCATGACTTTTCGGTTCGTTGCGAGAATGGATTTATTCTCAAGCCGCACCCATTGTCCCTCGGTGGGCTAGTGCCACTTCCCCCTACTTGTGAGCCGGATGGCGAGAAAGCGCGCCGCGTAAAAGCTGTAGCTGATAGAGCTATTGAGGAACTCAGAGATCGCCGAGCTCAGTATGAGTGCGGAGAGCTTGTTGGTGAGGATGGCAAGAAAGAGGAGTCTCCTGCGATGGCTGAACATGAGCTTAAGGCGACCGTGAGCCGCAAGAGGTCCAAGAGACTCAACGAGGACGAGTTTGATGAGCTGTGGGCTGCCGCCATTGGCGAGGTCGCAGCTAGAGATGAGGTCGAGATCATTGAGACAGCACCGTAAGTTTTTTCTCTCTTCACAGCTCAGGACTTCCACGACCTATCTGGCGACAATTTCATTGCTCCAAGTGTTTCTGACTATTGACTAACCAGATCCACCATTGACCCTACAGATCGTCCAATTCCTCCGATCTTTCAGACAGACGGCTATCGTCATCGTCTCTCGCTCGCCTTCCGTACACCTGCGCGATCAAACGATCAATCCGACTCGGCCTGGCAAGATATAAATTCCCAGCTGGATTTTTGATCGCTTTAATTCTCGTTATCTTCTATTTGCGAGCCAGATATCGGAAGCACGTGGCTACATCTGCTCAAATTCCTGCTCTCGTCGACCTAGTACTGGGTAGACTTGCCAATCAGAAGGAACTAGGTGAAGAAGGAATAGATGATCCTTGGTTGTTTTTACCGAACTTGAGAGATGACGTTCTCCGTGCTATTCACTCATTGTCTGAGCGAGAACGCATCTGGCAGCGGGTTCGAACTGTTGTAGAACAAAACAGCAATGTTCGAACCAGTCAGCGCGAAGGGAGAAGCGGCGAGGTAGGTCGCGCTTGGGAGTGGATTGGCCCTGTTGCTGGCGACGGTGCAAGGAGGCGACGGAGCGGCCGGGTATCACTCGGTCCTAACTCTCAGTTGGAGTCGCCAGAACCAACAAATGCAACCCCTGATGTTAAAAAGTGGGAGGAATCGAGACCGATCTACTAATACTCACGTTCAATATTTCTCGCCAAGTTTCCTGCTTTACGCATTTCTTAATTACTATTTCCTAAATGTTTGACGAGAGGGGGTGGTTCTCTTGGACAAAGATATCAGGAAGCATAGAGCATCTGCCTTTGGAATTGGAATTGGCGTTGGAGGTTGCTGGTCGTTTTCATGTATGATTAATCATGTGTAGATGCACGATAGTTTCAGGACAACCTATATTCATATTCATCAAAGAACCTCGAGTAACCATGAAGTATTGTGACCAAACGAGGTGGTTTGCGAAATACTTCAACAGTGTACGGCGGGCATTTGTCAAAATGATTCACCAGGAATGACGAAGTCGTTGTGCTGAAATGCTTTGTTTTGGACATTTGCTTTACACCGAGAATAGGCGATATCGGAGATTCCGACCTTTCCCGACGAGCAATTTACAAGCTCCGACAAACCCAATTGAACACAATCGACCCAAAACTTCCCAAGATCTCACGGGTAACAGCTTTCCGACAGTAAAGTAACTAGGGTCTTGATTGATTCGGCTAATGCACAGGTGTTGTTATGACACAGAAGGGGTACAAAGAAAAACCGTGGAATCTAGGGACCGAGACTCTAGCGGCGGCGTGTAATTATCTATTGGGCCTTGGAGGCAACGATCTCTTGGGGGGAAGGTTAGTAATGCTATTGATTGGCAATAATTGGCTACACGTACTCTCAATATCAGCAACACTCTGCTGGAGGATCTGCTGAAGGACCTTGGGGTTCTCAAGCTCCTTCTGGACCTTTGCGATAACGGACTGAGCGAGCTCCTTCTGCTGTCGCTGCTTGACCTGGCCTTCGTATCGGACCCAAGAGTCAAGGACAGTCTTGGCCTCAGCAGCAAGAGCAGTCTTCTGCTCCAACTCGAAGGCCTCAGCCTCAAGCTTGGCAGTCTCCTACAAACACAACCATAATCAGCCACATTTCCAGCTACCATCCAATGGACACTTCGGAATTACCTTGGAAACCTCGAAAAGGTTCTTGGTGATCTCAACAACGCTGCCCATCTGCTTGACGTCCTCAATGCGGCCCTTGACGGCCTCGGTGTGGTCGGCACGGGCGCTGTTAAGGATGTTCTTGATCTTGTTGTTCTGCGTCTCAGCCCACTCCCTGTAGGCAGGGCCACCGTACTTGATCAAGGCACCCCAGACTGAGAGAAGGGAGATGGCGATGATGGTCTCCTCGTTCATGACGTAGTACTCGCTGGAGATGGCGTAGATGGAAAGACCAGCGGCGGAGCTCAGGATGGCACTCTTGCTGAGCAGGCTGTTACCGGGAAGAGCGTCAATGATGCTCTGGGCCTTCTTCTTGGGGTCCTCGGCGGGAACATTGCTGTTGTATCGCGCGGCGGCAACAGAGATGGCAGGGGCAGCTCGGCGGGCGAGGACGGGTCGAAGGAGGGGAGCGCCTACATATAGGGAGTCAGCATGAGTCGGCGGTGCGCCAATTGGGTTCGAATCGGGTTCGGTTCGAGGGATTCGAGATTTCTTCACATACCGACGGCGCTTCGTGCCAAGCGTGACGCCATTGTGAGATGGTTCGTGATGGGGGTATCCGGGGCTTGTCGTTGATCGGAGAGCTGGAAGTGAGGTTGAGGTTTTATCGCGCTAGTTCGGCAACAATCAAGAACACGTGACCTCAATACATCAGATTTAGATCTGGAGCCGGCATTTTACCGTTGGCTCATGGGTGGATATGATTGGCCAAATTTTCAATGATCAAAGAAAGATTTCGAGATTTCGCTTTCATGAACTTGAATGAAGTAAGTTTTTCTCAAAGTAAAGACTTTCACTTTTTAAAAAAGTGAAAATTAGCAGTTCATTTTATTGCGCAAATCATATTAAACGGATTCATCATACCCCTCTAGCAAACCCGCGATGCCAAAAGCGGCCTCTGCAGAGGGCCTCAAGCGCAAGAGGTCTTCTTCAACTCATGAAAAGTCCACCACTGAGCGACGAAAGAGAGCATCGTCAACATCCAGCAATGAATCTGAAGATGCCAGCGCGAAAATTCTATCAATGGAACAAGGGATTCTAGAGTCACGGAAGAACTATAACGACCTCACCATTTTGCTCAGCACTGCAAATGACTTTAAGAATGGGGGCCAGGAGAGCATGCTCTCTACAGTTGTCTTGTGCCGAATCTTTATCCGATTCCTCACTCAAGGCTCTTTGATCGCCAGGAAGACTCTATCTGAGAAAGACCTTTTTATTGTGGGATGGCTGAAGGAGCGGTATGCCGAGTTCAAGAAAATTCTGGTTACTATTCTACAGGATGAAGAGTTGGCGACCCCAGCGTTGACCTTGTGCATGAAAACACTCAAGGCGGAGGGCGAGTTCCTTTATGACAAGGACGAGTACACATTCCCTCGAGCTTTCCTTCGAGAGATCGTTTCCTCATTATTCGAGAGCGAAAATGAGGATGTGACCAAGGCATATGTGGAAGAGTATGTGGAGCAATACGACGATATCCGCTACTTTACCTTCAACGCAGTCAAGTAAGTCACCTCTGGTTCTTTGCAAAAGTTGACTCAAGGAGCTCTCGACTGACCATCACCTAGACACATTGTGGAGAAACAAGAAGGCAATGCTTCGCCAGAGCTCTTTGATCGATGCTTTGCGCTCTTGTCAGCTTTGGACGGTGTCCCTGAATCTGCCGATCAGCTTGAAGATTTCTTCGTTCCCAAACCAAAGAAAAAGACACATAATCTACGAAACGTCAATCAGCACAAGAAACAAGCTCAGGAGGCATGGCTATCTCTCATGACCCTTGTTGAGGAAAAGGACCAGCGAAAGCAAATTCTCAACGTCATCTCGACCGTGATTGCTCCTTGGTTCACAAAACCTGAGTTACTTTCGGACTTTTTGACAAATTGCTACGATTCGGGCGGTTCAATGTCTCTTTTGGCTCTGTCCGGTGTCTTTTACTTGATTTCGGAACGCAACCTTGACTATCCCTCATTCTATACCAAGCTCTACTCTCTCCTCGACCGCGACATTCTGCACTCCAAGCATCGATCCCGATTCTTCCGTCTTCTAGACACATTTCTTGCTTCGACACATCTACCAGCGGCCATGGTGGCCAGCTTCATCAAGCGCCTTGCTCGTCTTGCGCTCAACGCACCCCCTGGAGCTATCGTTTTCGTGACTCCTTGGATCTACAACCTGCTCAAGCGTCACCCAACATGTACATTTATGATTCATCGAGAGGTTCAAGATCCAGAGGTGAAGAAGCAAATTGAGGAGCACGGTGTCGATGATCCTTTCCTCTCCGAAGAGGCGGACCCTATGCAAACAGATGCGATAGAAAGCTGCCTTTGGGAGCTCGTTCAACTTCAATCGCATTACCATCCTAACGTTGCAACTATCTCCAAGATCATCTCGGAGCAGTTCACGAAGCAATCTTACAACATCGAGGATTTCCTTGACCATTCATATGCCACTGTAAGCCCCCATTCCTTCGGCAATATATGTAGGGAACTTTGCTAACAGTCACATAGCTCCTCGAAGCCGAGATGACGAAAGATGTAAAGAAGGCACCTGTTATCGAGTTCCACATCCCTAAAAAGGTCTTCACGCCAAATGACGGGGAGGCTCAGGCCGAACCAGATAGCTTACTAGTTAAATTGTGGGACTTTGGCAACTGAGGTTAATTGAGGGTTGTTTTTGATACCATGCACATGTTGTTCTGGCGGAGACCGGTTCCATAGGAAAACACGGAACTCGGTACTACTCTGGTATATATCACCAGAACATATGTTGATAATAATAGAAATTTAGACCTAACATATCAGAGGTAACAATGGATACCTCTAAAGTTCTGGATGTTCAAAGAGAGATGCCGAAGCCACACATAGTTAACCGAGACTTGAAACCAAGCAAGCTGAAGACTAGGTGACAATTTCCTATCTTGTGCTTTGAAATACGCAAAAAGATAAACATCCGATCCTGCAAGTGATCGGCTCCATCGACGCGGGCCTGATTCGAACAGACGCCTCCGAGGAGAATAGATTTCTAGTCTATCGCATTAGACCACTCTGCCACCGCGCCTTCGTTGAGGATTGATTCCGGTGAAAATTATTCAGCACCAGGAGCACGTCTGCTCAGAAGCATGCCTTACCTTGTAGTACATCATTGATGCGGTAGATGGAAATAGGCATCGTGGTTTAGTCGCATCACTCGCATACTGACCACAGAAAAAATCGGTGCTCCAAGTGGTTCAATGAGTACCTAGGTACCTTAGTCTAGGTACACCTTACCTACTACGTGTAATCTCCATATCTATCACTGAAAACCATAAGTGAATCACCCAGACTGTGGGGATCCGTTGCTATTTACAGCAAGTACATTGCCATAGGTTACTGGTCTGTCTGCTAGCAGCCCGCCCTGTTGGATCGCCGCTAAAGTTAGGTACCTAGTGTCCTGTGAATGCATCACGTGGACAGCAATTGCGGCCGTCGGCCGTTTACCACGACCAATATTATACAGGACAAAGTGTAGGCGGTGAGAAGTCCATTTAGAAAAACCCGTTCATATCTTAACTCTAAAAAATAAGGTGATTCTTGGCCTGCTCTTGACCTCCACTATCTCAAGGTTGTGTGTTAGTGGAAACTACACTAAAATATTATCCCTGTCAACCATTGATAGCTGACATCATTACCCATTTGCAGCTCCAAGCGAGAAATCCCACCCGACCCTACTGCACCTCGGGCGTTGGTGGTCTTCCTCTCCTCCTCAGCCCTCTTCTCTTCTCATACGTCTCAAAAACGCTCGTTCGCCCATTGAAGGTATTCGCGATGTCTAGCAATCGTTTTGCCGATCTAGCAAGCACTAGCAAAGCGACTCCTCCTGCTTCGACCTCCAATCAACTCCAGGCTCCGGAGTCGTCAAATACCTCCAACGCATCCAAGGCTAGGAAGAGGAAGGGCCATCGCGGCGGCAGGAAGAAGCGAACGCGCAGAAAGAGTTTTGCGGCATTGGATGATGATGATGATCACGATGAGGATCGCGAAGCCACAGGAGAAGGGTTCTTCAATCTTCCGAGAGCCAACTTGAGCAATACCAGTATAGATAGTGAGGCATTGCTGGATCATCGGTAAGCTACACTGGCCGGGACGAATATTGAGGGCAATTTCCTAACAAACCTTTCTAGGGACCATCAACCATTGCGTCCCCGTCGAGCATCAACGACGCCAGCTGCCAGCGGCATACCAGTCTCACCTTACTCGGGTTCAGCCAGTAACCGGCTACGATCGATACCAGCTGTCTCTGCCGAGGAAGAGCATCCTGACCATACACCGTGGGACGAAAATGCACCATTGCTCGGCGAATCAGTGACTTCAGGTTACGGCGCAAGTGACGCAAGATCAAACCAAACGAGAAGTCGTCGCGCGTCTGTCAAGTCTTCAACGACACGCCTAGGAACCTCGTCTGGCGCAAGAGATAACTACGATGTCAACGCCCCTCCATCCATGCCAGGCTCGCCTACTTTTGGTACCGCGGACCGTATAGAACTAAGCTTGGGGGATGTTATGATTCGGGATGGGCTCGGGGCAAGTCGCGACGACTCTCCGCATCGCATGATGGGTGACATCGACATCCTCTCCGACATGGAGGGCATGGGTGACAATCGCCCTGATATGGGCCGGCGAATGGCAACCGGAGCTGAGCAGGATGTTTGCTTTCCTGCTCCTGGGATGTCAGAGCTCGGAGATGACGATACGCAATCGCAAGCTCATGAGCACCGACAGTATCGCACGCGCCGTCGCCGTGGTCAATGGCCTGACTTATCTGTGCTGGAGGAATGGAGCCACATGGAAAAAGAGGACCGAACGGAGGAGCGCCGTGTCAAGAGAATCACAGAACCGCAGCTCATCAACGGCCGCTTGCGCCCTGTGCGTAAGGGATGGTACCAGACGGACGAAGAGTCCCCATATCGTTTTACCTATTTCAACGAGGAGTTTCAGAGCACAATTCACAGTCAGACTATCTCTGAGCTGGTTCAGCCTGGTGGTGGCTTCCGGGAACTTTTTGTTCCAGATCCTCGAGTTCTATCAGACGACGAATCAGACGAAGACGATATGGAACCTACACCTCTTCCAACAGGCTTGCGCCATCATAGCACCGCTACAGAGGGTAACTCCAAAGTCCACACGCACCAGCCATCACTGTCGACAGTTCATGATCACCACGACTTTGCGTCGCCGCTCAAGGATCCTCTCGCCCATATTGCTTCGAGAAGCGAATCTGGACGTGCTACACCTACTGGACGGAAGTCTGCAGATGAAAGTGTTCACGTTTCTCAGAACACTGCAGGCGAACCAAAGGAAAGGACTGTCAGGTACGGAGAAAGACCAGTCTGGTGGCTTGATGTCCTCTGCCCAACGGAGCCTGAGATGAAGGTCATATCTAAAGCTTTTGGTATTCACCCACTTACTGCAGAGGATATTATGCTTCAGGAGGCTCGCGAGAAGGTCGAGCTCTTCCGACATTATTACTTCGTCAACTATCGGTCGTTCGACCAAGACAACAACAGTGATAACTTTCTTGAGCCAGTTGATATGTATGTGGTAGTATTTCGCGAAGGCGTCCTCAGCTTTCACTTCTCCAAGACACCTCATCCCGCCAATGTCCGACGCAGGATCCGGCAACTGAAAGATTATCTCATTCTTTCTTCAGATTGGATCTCGTACGCTATTATCGACGACATTACCGACGTGTTTGCTCCCTTGATACAGAATATTGAGGACGAGGTTGACGAAATTGACGACGCCATCCTGAAGCTGCATTCGTCTGCTGATAAGCGACTTAACGAGACCTCCTCCAAGAATGATGATGCACTTACAAACTCAGATCCAAGCACAGATATGCTTCGGCGAGTGGGAGATTGCAGAAAGCGAGTCATGAGTCTATACAGGCTGCTAGGCAACAAGGCAGATGTAATCAAGGGTTTTGCTAAGCGTTGCAATGAGCGGTGGGAGGTTGCGCCACGGTCTGAGATTGGTTTGTATCTCGGTGACATTCAAGACCATATCGTCACAATGACAGCCAACCTGGGTCACTATGAAAAGTAAGACTTTTCTCTGCGATTGGAGCTACATTTTGCTAACATGTACAGAATACTGGCTCGATCTCACGGTAACTACCTCGCACAGATCAACATACGGATGAATGAGCGTCAAGAACAGACGGCAGATGTTCTCGGCAAGCTCACTGTTCTCGGTACGATTGTGCTTCCCATGAACATCATCACGGGTCTTTGGGGTATGAACGTATGGGTGCCAGGCCAGGAATACGAAGGAGACCTTACGTGGTTCTTCTGGATTACCGCTGGTCTGTTGTTCTTTGGCCTGGCATGCTATATGATTGCCAAGAGAGTGTATAACATTGTTTAAGACAACACAAACTTCTTGGTGCATATGGATATTTATCAGGGGTAGACATTGGTGCTTTCTTTGCACATTCTGATCCGCGGCACATGGCAAGGCACACAGCCAACTTGACCCTGCTGCTTCGTTCTCTTTGTCATTTGGTGTTTGGAGAGTTGTTTTTGGAAAATGTATGTCTATCTGGGACTCGCTGTTCTGCGAACACGTATACCTCTGGGCTGTTAGAAAGGATGGGACTGCTTGGGAGGTTATTCTACAGGCGGTGTTTATGGCTAAAGATTCGTACACGCAAAATTGTCAAAAACCACTACTATCATACTTAGTTCTTCTCCGGATATGTTGCAGCACTAGATTCAGCCATTTTGGAGGCGCAGAACCAATTTGTACTGTCATTTGTTTTCACGACAAGGATTTGTTCAGTTCTGTGCTTGCTTGGTTATCGTCTCAATTCAGATACTTGTATTTAATAACTATAGCACTCGATCTGTTAGATTTCCAATGGTCGTTCCCAAATTCTCGCCACACTAACTACATTGAATCAATATAACCATATATGAAGATACCCACCCCTCAGGGAGCAACTTAATATATATCAAGGCATCATAATAAACTCAGTAAAAGGTATACCAAGACTATCCTAAATTTGTACCAAGTTACCCCAGTCTTTATATCATTTAGGATCGAAGTTCTGAGTTTTACTTCCCTTAGCCACCCTATACTTGAAATGCGCTTAAGTAACACTTGTTCTCACAGCATCAAGACCAAAAGCCGCAAATAAGAAAGATGCTTCCACAACCCAATTACGTAGAGTTATAATTGATCTCTCGTGCTTCTAGATTTACACGCATAGTACATGCATATGTTGCCGTGTTTCCGGTTATTGCCCAGAAATGGCTTCCTCCCTAACACTAAATTCATACCTGAGCCTGCGCCCTAACGCCTTATACACCAAATGCCGACCTGGCCAGGATATGACGCGCGTGGACATGTTGGATAATGTGTAATGATCTGTGAAGTTTCTGATGACGCACACCTGAAACGTGCTAGAGAGTATGTGTGTCTACCTCCGCTGCCCAGCAAACGTAGCACGGAGAGCCAAAATTTGTTGCCTCTCTGCCTCAGGAAGCATGTCGATTTGGGACTGAGGGAGCTCCATCACTGCGCGCATCAAGGCATCGGGATCCTGCGCAGCTTGTGCGGGAGCCGCGGCGGGAGCGGCAGCATACGGCTGAGGTGGTGCTTGATAAGGCATAGCAGCAACAGGAGGAGTGTTACTGGCAACCGGGTAGCTAGGCATGGGCGCAGGAGGGAACGCAGCGGGGGGAGCTCCAGGCTCAACGACAGACTGGATGGCTTCAGGAGAAACGAGTCCCATGAGGAGAAGAGCCTGGAATACAGCGTAGGCCAGCTGAGGCGCTTGTTGGAGGAGTTCAGTGGCGCGCTGCGGTTCGCTACTGGCAAGTGTCTTCATCTGGGAGAGAATATCGAGGAGTTGAGGAGGAGGAAGGGTTTCGAGCGTTCGTGAGATAGCGTCGGCGCAAGAGACGCCGTGAGGAAGCTCCTTTCCAGCAGGCAGAGGAGGAAGAGTGCTTGGCTGAGCATTGTAGCTGGGAGCTGTGCCATTAGAGACGTGCGGGTTGTAGTTAGATATGGCTGGGTCCTTGTCGTCATCGCTACTCTTTTGGTCGTTACTAAAATCGACGCGAAGCTTTCGTCCCATGATCTCGAAATCGTTCAGGTTGCGCACAGCGGACGACGCAGAATCTGCATGACTGGGTTAGAGAGATTAAGTCTTCGAGGGCTACTATCATCCATACCGGTATCTGGATAGTCTGCGAAACCGAATCCTTTAGGTCGCCCAGTCTCGGGATCATACACAAGACGGAATCGCTCGACTTTGCCTGCGCTGCTGAAAATGTCGGTGATTTGCTCTTCGGTCAAGCCTGGAATAAGTGTCAGATGCGATGCGATGCGACTACGAACCATGAGAAATGCGGTTGGACTCACCATAGGGAATATTGCCAACAAAGACGACGCGAGAGGGTGGTCTTGTCGACATATTGAAGTTTCTGTGATGCGAGCGTATGCGGAAGAAGAAAGAGAATTACACAAGTCAAAGAACCAAACAATTCTGGTCCAGGTCAAGTTTTATATATCACAAAGTGAAGATAAGAAGAGACGGCCCGAGATGTAATGCAATGTCAAAGTCTGGGAGAAGTTATTGAATTTCTCAGCCTTGCCAATGAACAAAGGCTAATTAGGCTGATGGGCGAACCTAGAGCTCCGGTGGAGACGATCTGCTGGCCATTCAAAATACAGAGTCAGCTGGGTCTCTGTTCCAGACTTACAGGCTCCAGAAGCCCTGAGTCAAACCTATCCTGGCTTAGTGCAAAAATAGAGGATATTAGACCCTGCAAAGCGCCCCCGGAGCTACTACGTTTTAGAAGAGGACGTCAGCCGCAGTAGGAAAAAGGTGGCCTTTTTGGATTTGGGGTAAACGACTGGACAACTTGTACTGTAATTCTGTTCTCGCATTTGCTTAGTGTTTCTTTTTCTCTGAATTGTCCGGATCCTCGAGTGCCAGGTGCAGATCCGCAATCAACAGCGAGAAACTCCAGTCGATGCTGCCTCTCCTTTTTGATAGCTGATTCTTTTGTTACATGCTCGTTACTCTATCTCGCCATCAACCCTCTCCTTTTTGATTGGCGCCTCAGTTACGGATACCCTCGACTTACAACTGCAACTGCGCTGGCTTTCTTCGTCGCAAATAGGTCATCATGCCTCCGAAATCGAGATTCACAAGGCTCGATGCCTTTACCAAGACGGTCGATGAGGCAAGAATCCGAACGACAAGCGGTGGTATCGTCACTATCGTGTCGCTACTAGTGGTCCTGTTCCTGTCATGGGGTGAATGGGCAGAATATCGACGCATTGAAATACACCCGGAGCTCATTGTGGACAAGGGAAGAGGTAGGAAAGCCTTTGATATTCCTAGGAATAAAGCGTAACTTCCGCTCGAATGCTGACATACTGTGGCTTACAGGAGAGCGCATGGAGATTCACTTAAATATCACATTCCCCAAGATGCCCTGTGAGCTCTTGACTCTTGACGTTATGGATGTGTCTGGCGAACAGCAACACGGAGTCATGCACGGAGTGAACAAGGTCCGCCTCCAGCCTGCTAATCAAGGCGGTGCTGTTATCGATATCAAGTCTCTTGCGCTACACGACGAGTCCGCTGACCATCTCGATCCCTCATACTGTGGTGGCTGTTACGGCGCTCAGCCTCCTGCCAATGCTCGCAAGGCTGGGTGCTGCCAGACTTGCGACGAAGTCCGCGAAGCCTATGCGCAGTCATCGTGGGCCTTTGGCCGTGGCGAGGGCGTTGAGCAGTGCGAGAGAGAACACTATGGCGAGAAGCTGGATGCCCAGCGCGAGGAGGGATGCCGTATCGAGGGTGGCCTGCGCGTGAACAAGGTCATTGGTAACTTCCACTTTGCTCCCGGTCGCAGCTTTAGCAGCGGTAACATGCATGTCCACGACTTGAAGAACTACTGGGATGTCCCCAAGGGCAAGGCGCACGACTTCACTCATTACATCCACTCTCTCCGTTTCGGACCTCAACTGCCCGACAATATTGCCAAGAAGGTTGGCACCAAGAGCTCGCTTTGGACCAACCACCACCAGAACCCCCTCGATAACACGCGCCAGGAGATCCACGACCCCAACTTCAACTTTATGTACTTCGTCAAGATCGTGCCTACCTCCTACCTTCCTCTCGGCTGGGATAACAAGGGTATCAAGATTGCTGGTCTCTTGCAGGACGACAACGCTGGCCTTGGAGCCTACGGTTACTCTGAAGATGGCAGCGTTGAGACTCACCAGTACTCTGTGACAAGCCATAAGAGAAGTCTGGCGGGTGGAAACGATGCCGCTGAGGGCCACGCAGAGCGTCAGCATACCAGTGGTGGTATTCCTGGCGTCTTCTTTTCCTACGTGCGTACATGTGTCCTGGCACTCAAAGCATATCTCGAAGCTAACATCTGTCTAGGACATCTCGCCCATGAAGGTCGTTAACCGCGAGGAGAAGGCCAAGACATTCAGTGGTTTCCTGGCCGGACTTTGCGCCATCGTTGGTGGAACACTGACTGTTGCTGCTGCTGTGGATCGAGGACTGTTTGAGGGTGCGGCTCGTATCAAGAAGATGCGAACCAAGGACCAGTGAAGGGGAAATTAGCCCGTTCAAGTCTACAATGCGAGATCAGCTCGGTTTGGCGAATGGGGTTCGACGGCGGTGTCCATCGGTGGGAGCAGTTGCATGTAGATATTGCAAAAGTCCAGTGCTATATGCATTGGCGGGTAGGCGTTCTGGAATAGTTGGGATTTGAGCAGCGCTGTAAAGAACATGAGACTGCGAATTGAATATACTTGAGATTCATGCGCGAAATCTTGATCGCGTTCATTTGAAGAATGATTTGACGTAGGATGAACCTAAGGATGTCTCATGAGGCGGCTAGAAACGAAACTCGCTTCTATCCCTAGTTCCAACGGCCATACAAGGGCGGATTTTATTGAGATCTGCAAACTCACAAGCATGGGACATGGGGGAGTGTGGGAATTTCTTGAGCTTGTCTTCTGAATCAACTCCATACTGCTGGGGGATCGTGGAAACCATAACCATGGAGTCGATCTTTGCTGACCTTGTACCTGACAAGAAGGCCGAGCACGGAGATTAGTGACGAGATAGAGATGACTATACGTAAGCATATAAAGCGAATGGTTTTTGCTAATAGGTAGTTTGCTGCTCTATCTGACACAAAGACTCAGCTAGGGTTCCATGATGTCGTCGTAGCGAGAAGCGGCAGTCAGAAAGGCGAATGTTGATCCCCGAAGGGGGTGCCTGGTTGGTCGTTGATGATGCAGAGAAGCAACATTATGAAAAATGAGGTACGGGCTGCTCTGACCACTGACATGTGGACGTTATACGATGATCTAACGTTCAGAACGCCAGCTTGACTAGTTCCAAAAGGTTGCGGAGAGTACCAATGCATTGATTGGCTCTCTAGTTTAGCACAGGTGATCATCTCAAAAACTCAATGTCAAATCAAGTCAACTTCGTTGCTTTTTGGCCTGTTCATGTCGACATATCGTCTTACAGGTGAGCCTCTTGTTAAGGAGGCCAGTACAGTTATGAAACCCGAAATCACTATAAATATTGATATGAGCAGTCATGATAGTGGTGAAACGGTAGCCACATGCAGCAATGAGAATCGAGTTGTGATACGATTCCACTGTTAGCCTTCTGCGTCACTGCAAGTGCCCTTGCATGGATGATGTCTGCAGAAAGGTTCGTGATACGCAGATGACTTGGTTATGACGTCTCGATCCAGCCAGTGGGTGGAGTTGATATTATTTTATATTTGCGTTCGCCTCATCTCAATACGCGTCAGATGGTTTGTCTATTGTTATTGATTGAGATTGAGGCTTGGTTCATATGAGAGGATGAGATAGACTGGATGAACACGCGTGCAATTTGCTGGTTTGCCGAGTTGCTTCATTAGCGCAACACATGGGTTGCTAAAAAAAAAAAACACCCGTGGCGGAGAAATACTCGTGCCTAGGTACGAAAAGGTGGAGGCTTATCAACGAGTCATCAGAGCTGTCGACTGTGGTCTCTTGAATCTGGATCCATTTTGGATGGACGACAATCGTCGTCTAGACCATTTCGAATGGGCCACAGGGAGGAAATAGAGCATTCGGTAAAGCAATCCTGGTTTATTTAGTTAATGGGATCACAATGCAAAGCCAAGCCAAGCCAAGCAAAGGGGGCACTGAAGAGGCGCGGTCGAACCAGCCCGGGCTCGACTTGTCAACACCACGCTAAAAGGTCTTTGATCTGTTTCTACTGGGAGTCTGTGAGGCTGGGGATAACTTGGGATGACATTGACGATACGCTAAGCATTGGAGGATATGTCAACGTGGTTGCTGGCTTGTGAATTTTATATTCGTTGATGGAGAGGGAGAGGACCATAATCCCTAACATCTGTATGGACAAGACGTAAGATTACGATGAAATATGAATCTCGTTCAACTATAGCACATCTCATACACAAACGAACAAGTACCCCAGACCTAGCGTTGTGGCTGCAACAGAATTGGTCCCTGGTTGGCGCCAGAACCCGGAAGCGGCTTGAAGTTGGTGGGGTCTTGAAAGCCGGCCCCTGGCTGGTGTCTCATTGTTGCATTGCTTCTAGCAATGGCTTTTTGTCTTGTTGTTTTGAAGCCTTGGGAGGTGAAGATAAAGCAATAATTAAGGTATTCGACAACGGACTTCGACAGACGCTAGGGACATTGAGTTTATCTACCAGACACATGAGACAGTACTCTACCTATGTATCAAACACACAGTCTGGCAGTACCTTGTGTCTACTATAGATTCCCTGCTCATGCAACTATAAACGACCCTTATCATCATTGCTGTTGTGTTACCACGGTTGCTGGTCGTTTCCTCGAAAACAGCGAGATTAAAGATGCGTGTGGGCAACTTTAGTATGAGACTTATTAATGATTGCCTCTCTGAGTAAAGTAAGGCAGCATCTGTCTAATTTACCGGACTCTTCAACGCAAACATGGACCATCCCTTGTTGGTGTATCTTACCTACCTCGAAGAGGTTGCGTCTCCGTCTTGGGTGGGTTCGTTCCCGTCAAGACGAAAATGAAGCATTGCTCAATTCTAGATAGGCTTAACTGACTAGTTGTGGATTCAGAGTCAATAGTGAACGCCCCTTTTGGTCATGAGGTGGCCCGTCTTGGACAAGTTTAGTTTCGGAGGAATTGAGCTGTGAACAGTAATAAGGCATGTTAATAAAGCCGGGGAAGGATATCAGATCAGTGTCATGGTGCCATCAAGAATGCTCGTATTTGAGGCTCTAGACAATTGATACGATGCTGCGCTGAGGAGACAACTGTCCCAAGCATAGACAGGCGACCTAGACAGGCTAAGGCTTCCTTATCAAGTGGCGAGAGGGAGGGGCTTTACGAGCGAGATATACAATAGATTCATCCCACAAGATCAGATTGGATCGCGTTGAAGAGGCATGGGTGTGGTGTGGTATCTGCAGGTAGGTCTGTACTGTAAGGTAGTAGGTACTGTACTGGTAGTTTTAAGGGGTCGCTCACCCATGCGGATGGGCCTTGCACAAGGCTTCACATTGTGCAACTCAATGCCCTCATATCTTCATGAACCAGACATCATAGTCACACAACGCCCAACATCTTCCTGCAGTGCTTTGTTCCCAATTCAGTAATCATGTCTTTTGGAGTGTCGCACAGCCCAACGCCTCTTACTTCCCTTGGACCTCCGACTCTCTCTCCACCTTCTTTCTTGTGGATGGATCATGGATTCGTCAGAAAAGGGACGGGTTCCAGGGATCCTTGATCCATCCCATCCATGCTGCCTTCTATCGCTCCACCCTTTCTTTTCTTCTATTAAATCCTGACTCTCTTTGCACTGGAACCAATAACTTAGTACCTACCTAACGAAGCTGCACAGGGAACGTAAATTAATTAGTGCCTTGTGTTGTTGCTTGGGGGCCGGGCTATGGGTGGTCATGTACCGTTCCTTTGCATCCATGGGGGTCTAACGAGTACCTAGTTAATGGATGCATGTCTTTCCGGCATCGTACTTTAATTAGGACATTAGCTAGGTCGAGTAGATTAGTAGCTCTCAGGCCCCTTCACCTTAAACCTCCACTACCTCCCACCCAACTTTACGCACCACCTCACCACCCGGTACTGTACATACTTACATACCTCTCGTCCAAGACAACTTAGCCCTGTGACGCCGCCATTGTTCGCTGTTACTTACATACGTATTGTTTGAATTGTCATTCACGTACACGCACTCGCCGCTCTTTTTCTCTTCTTTCCAATTCTTCTTTTAATTTCTCTCAGACTGTTTGTGGCTTTGCTCTTTCAATTTCCAAGCCTACCTGCATAGCTCAACGTCATTCAGTGTCGTCCCTCACGCCACGAGGATCACCAAGAACGACCATTGAAGCCGAATAGCACAGTATCCTGAATATACGACCCGGCAGCGCGTCGCATTACCATCGATCTCTCAGCACCCTCTCTTTCCAACCGACGACTTCATCTGGTCTTCTGGCTCTTTGCTTGTTTCAACTTTGTTCCAGCGACCATCTCCGTATCACAATTCGCATAGCGCGGCCCGCGCAAGTTCCCTCCGACGCCGATCCCTCCTTGGCTACTACCTCTCGCCCTCAACTCGCCGTCATTCTTGACGTCTGTTAACCACCACACATTATTTGCTTTCTTCCACCAAGATCGACAGCAGGCCTCCGTTTTGCACTGTACTTTATGCTCTCACACAACATACTGGCTTCGATTCATAGAGATTTGCGACAGCTTGTTCACTTTCAAGTAAACTCGGCGCAGCAATCCTTCGACCTCCCCTGGCTCTGCAGATTTCGAGCGCTCTGGAACTATACCGAAACGACTGTCGTCTTGTTTTTGCATCTGCGTTTGGCTTCACAAGTTAATGGTCTGCATGGAAACACGCCCCCATAGCTAGACTTTTATTCTAAAGCGACCACCATGTCGTCACGTCCGTCTCTACTAGATTTGCGATCGGATTCTTCCAACTCCAACCTTTCTACAGTCTCTAAACCCTTGCGCTCACCTCGCCTCCATGTTGCTGGCGAAGTTCCTCCTGAGCTGTCCCCCTTGGACGCTTTCGCCATGCAAAGCCGCCTGCTTGCAAGGCAATTACAAGAAAGCGCCAAAGAGGGCAACCGAATGAGTCGCCTTCCTCCTCTAACCGTTGAGAGCCCATTAATCGTTCAGGGTCGCTCTGAGTACTTTCGCTCATTGTCACAAGATTCAGGCTCTGAAGCCGGTGATCATCCCCCTCTGCGCCCTAGTTCTGGTCTCGCGGTAAGGACAGAGGTGGAGGATGCCTTTAGCGATGACGCTGAGCGCCCTGTGTCTATGCATCCACGAATGAGCCGAATACCGCCTACTCCCGATGAAGAGGTACCCGCAGTGCCTCCACGAGCTCCGTCTCGAGGACGGGTGTTGGATCACATTGATGAGACAGGCTCATTTTTCGGCGCCAGGAGGGAACGGTCGCCCTCACCGTTACATAGTGATACGCAGTCACAGTTTGACAAGCGAGTTGAATCATCTCCGTCTCGGAAAGACGACGCTGCCTCGCTACTATCTGCCCGACGACCAAGCGGCTCGATCAGCGAATCAGTCACCGGTTCACCAGAAAAGCCCAAGCATCCATATGATGAACTCGGACTGGCGCCACCTCTGTCCTCATTTCATCAAAGACGACGTACACCCAGCAATGTCTCATCTCCAGCATTACCTACTGACGAGGATGGCTCGAGTGGCATGGCGGCTTCGTTTCACTCACTGCCTCCACGGAAGCTATCTTCTGCAAGTGCAATGACCTCCCCTGCGGTGGGCTCTTACCGACGATCTCCTTCCATTGGCTCCGAATCCTCTGCGCTCCCTCGACCGTCCTTCAACTTTTCAAGACCTATGAGCAGGTCTGGCACACCTGGTATGGAGCAACCCTTGAGACAAGCTTCCTCTGATAGCCAGCCTTCGTTCATTTTGGCTGATGAGTCGGCTCATACACCAGTGAGCATGCATAGTGAGGCATTCCTTGAGCAACAGGCCGAAGACCGTGACAAGGGTGCACCATCCTACATCTATTCCAAGTTCTCACTCCCGAGAGGCAAGGCTATTCAACGCGCGGAACCAGATGAAAATAATCCACAGGCTTCCTTCCATTGGGAACAACCCATGGTGCCCCCAAGCGACGTCCACCGATTTGAGAATGCCCCTCCACCCTCACCTCCCACTAGACCTACGAGCTCCTCCGCCAATACCGTTCCAGACGATTCCCTGGCATCGAGTAGCTCAATGCCGAAGGCATCAATCGAGCTGAGGAAGGTTCAATCGGAGACGACACCGCAACCAATGCCACAGCTATCTCCAACTGCAAGCAGACCATCTGCCGAGGAGCCGCGTGCATCAGAGGACGCGCCTAGAGGCCGAGGTCGAACGCCCGTGTCGATAGCCACCAGTGACACAGCAAGCACGATCAAACCACCCCCAACGGCTCGCTCGACAGCACCTACAGCATCAGAAATGAGTGCAGAAGAGCACTTGGCGAAGGGTATCGCATGTCATGAAAGTGGGGATCTGAAAGAATCCACATACCACCTCAGATATGCAGCACGTCTAGGCGACCCGACCGCTATGCTTCTCTATGCGCTTGCCTGCCGTCATGGATGGGGTATGCGTGCTAATCAGAAAGAAGGCGTGGAATGGCTTAGAAAAGCCGCGGAATGCGCTAGTGTCGAGATCGCGGATGATGAGAGTCATGTAAAGGAGGGTAAGCATGTTGACGTTGTGGAACGAAGAACTCGAAAAGCCCAATTTGCTCTGAGCATTTACGAATTGGGAGTAAGTCACATGAATGGCTGGGGTATTGAGCAGGATAAGTCACTGGCTCTCCGCTGCTTCGAGATCGCCGGTAGTAAGTCTCCCATATGAACCATTAACAGCCAATTGCTAACCAAGACCTTAGACTGGGGCGATGTGGATGCGCTGGCTGAAGCTGGCTTCTGCTATGCACAAGGTATTGGATGTAAGAAGAATCTGAAGAAGAGCGCCAAATTCTATCGCATGGCTGAAGCCAAGGGTATGAGCATGGTTGGGAACAGCTGGTAAGTCTCGACAACCAGAACATATAACCTGGAATATACCCTCGTGCTCACTAACGTTGAACAGGATCCACAAGGCCAAATACGATGATGACGGCGAGTCAACCGCGTCCAAGAAAGACAAAAAGAAGGCCCGCAGCAAATCTCGAACCAGAACCATGTTTGGACTGAAGTGAGCTCACGAGCCGTTTTAGTGACACGCCTACTATGATAATGATGACATCTTCGACATACCCATTTTAATCGGAGTTTTTACTGGTTTTCCATTGCATTGGGGGTTTCATGGGGATTAGGAGGAATATTCTTGTGCTCCCTGTAACGTCTGCTCAGGGCTGGAGCTTATCCAGGTTGAGGAACTGGGTTCAGTTCCGTGTTCAGCGTCAGATTCTAGATGAGGACTTTTAGTGAACATACCCCGATGAAAGGGTGATATGAATTCTTATGCCTATTGCAGGCACAGCAAAGACACTGCTACTTCAATTGTAGTACGGTGGTTGTCTGTTATATTCAATACGTTCTTGGGTAAGGCATCTCATATCCAAGGACTAGGGAAAAGCAGAGGCACACAAGTTAGACGAAAACTTGCCTTTTCCTTTTTGTAAATTAATTGCATTCGAAATATTGTATTGAGCTGCATTGGCATCATCAGTCACAACTCCGCCTGCCACAGATAAAGGCCTGTTCAGTGATCCCGTATGTAGTGTACTGGGATTGCGTGTTGTTACATGCCGCGGTCTACCTCATCTAAAGTTCCGATGGGATCTCTATTTAGCTGTCAACGTCCATCTTCTCCTCCACGGGTACGTCTTCCACGCTAATATACCGCTTGATCTCGTCCCTCTTGATGATCTTTTCGTTCAGCACCGCCGTCGTGCCCTTGGGGAAACGGTAACTCTGAAGCTTGGGGTCCTTCTCGTTGGGCTTGATGTAGTTTCTCTTGAGTGTTGTCTTGTCCTTGGTGATGATAGCGACGTCCACGTTTGAACCCGAGCCCAGATCGTTCCAGACACCAGCAAGAATGGCGTCGCTTGTCAGCTTCACGGCTTCCTCCTGGTTAAGATCGGGCTTCCACTGCGTCTCAAACACACTCATAGCTGCCAAGCTACCACTGCCCATGGTAACGTAGGGAAGCTTATCTGTGCTGCCGTGAGCGTGGACAGTGAAGAGGTGGGTGCCAGTAGGGTCGACGCCAGCAACGACCAGGTAGGCACCGATGTGGCCCTGGTAGCGGAAGAGGTGCTGCTTCAGGAGGGTCATGCAGGTGACAACGCGGGGCTTGCGACCTGTGGATAGGGAGTGCAGCTCGAGTTGAGAAGAGATGAGGGCGGTGGTGAACTCTGTGTCAGCGGCGGTACCGGCACCAGCGCACCAGATCTGAGGCGAGATGTAGTGAAGCTTCTCGCAGTTCTTGTCGGCGACAATAGGACCAGATGTGGCTCGAGTATCGGCAGCAATCTAATGGAAAGGTTGTCAATGCTGAGCTCTTGGTGGGATGGCGGTAGCTCCATTCAATGACCGAAGACCGGCGCTTGATACAGCAAGGTATCACTTACCACAACACCACCATCAAATATGCATCCAACAATAGTCGTTCCAGTGCTGGTGGCCTTGGGAAGAGGGACTCCGCGGGCGTGGAGAGCCGCATTGCGGTTGTAGTTTGAGAAGTCGAAGCCTGGCATTTTGAGCGACCTGTGATTCCCCGATTGAAAATATCAAGATAGTTGATTTGCCCGAGTGTCCGTAGGATAATGCGGTATCGTGAGAAATGGTAAGATCGCTCGGGGTATCTTTTGCGAATGGGATGTTGCTGGTCGTTGACAATTGCGAGACGAGTTGAGGTTAACAAGGCAGAGCTGATGACGAGGCTAAAAGTTGCCTCCAGCAGTTGAGCTTCACTGAGCACCTACAGCAGCATACAGCGGCGCGCTCTGATTGGTCAAACCTGATAGGCAGGACAGGCAACGCCTGGGCTGGAGCAGTAGGTAGTAACCAGTGGCTCAAACTTTAACACGTGAGGAGTCTGGCAAGAGCATATCAAAGTCAATGAGTTTTTTTGGGTAGTTTCGACTTGATATGAAGCTTCGTATCTAACCTACCTACCTGAGCTCAAAACATCCCCAGCTCTTAGAGGTGTCATCTAAAATCATCAGCAACTGAATTTCCAAGTCTCCTGCGCCTCTAGGTGCATCAATCGGGCCAATCACTATCTGGCAAAGCACGTCCCCCAGCCTACCACTGCCTGGGCCAAAGCTACCCCCGGTCGCCCCAGCCCACTCCTATGCTGAAGGCAAATTTATGAACTTCAGGTCCTCTCTCCAAGGCCGGCTACTCTGCTACAGTCATGGCTTTCAGCTTTGGCAATTCAGGAAACGCTATGCTCGGGAGTACGGCAGGAGCAGGAGGACTGACTACAGGCCCTGATCTGGAGACAATTCAGACAGAGGTGGGTGCGCTATTCTTCTAACTCGATGGTTTCATTTCATCGTCTTGTTTGTTTTGTTTACTTCATGGATGTGATGCTAACCACTCCCAATCTGTACAGGACCTCGGTTTTCTCTCTATCGCCGGCGACGCCAAGGTTCGCCTTACATCAGCGTGGTCATCTCTTCCATCCTCTACCGCGTCGCTTCTTAGCGTCGCTTCGCGCAAAGGTCTTGTCGCTGCTGCTGGACCCGACCAAGTTGTCATCGCCACAACCGAATCGGTGCGAAAAGCCTTCGAAAAGCCCAAAGATGGCGACTCAGATATTCGCGAGTTCGAGCCTCAGCTCAAGATCCCTATGCCGATGCGAGTTTCGCAATTATCATTCACCGCGGATGAAAACTATTTAATCCTTTCCGCCGAATCTGGCGGCGGCTTGGCGGTCTATGAGGTTCAGAGTCTATTATCGGGATCAACAAACTCCGCTTTCGAGCTGTCAACGAACGGTGAAACCCTGAGAGCCATGATCCCGAACCCTACCCCTGAGAAGGCGGAGCTTTGCGCTATCGTTACGAACAACGGGAATCTGCACATGGCAAACCTGAAAGAACGGCAAATCAGCAGCGTTCTTAAAAACCAAGTTAGCTGTGTTAGCTGGAGCTCCAAAGGCAAGCAACTATGCGCCGGTCTGGGTGATGGCACAATTTTCCAGATGAATCCAGAAGGAGAAGGGAAAGGAGAGATACCTAAGCCGCCGAGCGTAGGTGACTTTCATGGTATGTAACTGCAGGCTTTCATTTAACGTCAAGGTTGGCTAAAATCATCTCAGTATCATCTCTTACCTGGCTTGAGAATCACCTGTTCTTATCCATCCATACTTCAAATAACGAATCGCCGCCGACCTCTATCTACCACATTATTACGCGCCAACCACCATCATCTTTCAGCTTTCAGAAACTTACCGATCCTGTCGAGCCGTTTGGATCAGACAAGACACCACATCACTCGATTCTGCGACTCCGAGACTTTCCACCAGCTCTCCAAGATATGCTCATTGTCGCCTCTACAGCAGCCTCGGAAATGGGCGTTTTGAGCCGTTCCAAGACACCTTTGGCTACGGACAAGCCTGCAGATGCTATCACCGGAGTGTTCACGACGACAGAGTTCTTGGATGATACCAAGAGACCAACATTACCAATGACTGACTCCATGGATGATTCCACGCCGATTGGTGTAGCTCTCGATCTTTCCGGCAAGGACAAGGTCTACAAACCCATTCCATCGGACGTCGAATTGGAAGAATCGCCAGGTCCACTACCTGGGTTTTGGGCCCTCACACATGAGGGTGTTCTTTGTGCTTGGTGGGTAGTCTATAACGACTCTATCAGACAGGGTACCTCGTATCCTCACTTGGCTGCGGTTGAGGGCACATCAGCGCCGACACCAACTCCAGCAACCCAAGCCGGTCCTGCAGCTTCGGCATCACCCTTTTCCAATACTACCCCCTCCGCGTTTGGCTCGGCTTCGCAGCTTGGTCAGAAGTCATCTCCATGGGGTGGTGCTAACGCCGGTTCTGCTGCCCCTAGCACAGGGGGCGCCGTATTTGGTTCAAGTGGCTTCAGCAATACCGCAGCCACCTCTGCTCCGGCATTCGGCAAACCTAGTTCCATCGGCTTTGGGCAATCGTCCCAGCTAGGTGCGAAGAGCTCTCCTTGGGCATCAGCATCAGGTGGAGCATCAGCTGCAACTCCTGCTTTTGGGCACTCGGGCTTTTCGAGCTTCGCAAACAACAGCAATACCAGTCCTTTTGGCAAGGCGGCGTCCAATTCTCCATCAAGTACTCCAGCATCCGGGGGCTTTGCTGGCTTCGCCAGCAAGAGTGGTTTTGCTTCTGTGAATAACAATAATAGTGGTAGCGTATTTGGCAGCGGCAGTCAACCCGCTGCCAGTCCTTTCGGATCCACCTCAAATACCGAAACAGCTTTCCCGGCCAAATCTGAACAATCTTCTGGCAGTCCTTTTGGGTCTACCCCTTTCAAGCTCCAGAGTTCCTTCAAGCCTGATGGATCTGCCAAGGATGACGCTGCTAAGCCCAGCGGTTCTTTGTTTGGCAGCAACTTTGGATCAGCCCTTACTGATGCGACTAACAAACCCGAAGTTACGACGCCTACACCTAGGGATGAGGAAATGGACACCGCGGGAGCAACGGAGGAGACCCCCCAAGCAAAATCCAAGGACTCGCTATTCCCTGCACAACAAAGTCCCGAGTCCACAACGCCGACTACAACACCTGCGCCATCTAAGTTCGGGTTTGCAACATCGCCAGCCCCCCAGGCATCAACTTTTGGACAACCATCGAAGTTTGGCTCCACTGGTGGTGGGCTTTTTGGAAACAAGTCGGAGACACCGAAACCCAGTGGCGGTCTTTTTGGATCTCCATCGAGTACCCCAAAGCCCAGCGGAGGGCTGTTTAGTTCGACCTCTGCGACACCCAAGGCTGGTGGAACCCTTTTCGGATCGCAGCAGAACACACCAAAGGCCAGTATTTTTGGAGTACAACAGAAGCCAAGCGGTTACACAGGAATCTTTGGGCAGAAGTCGGAATTTGCTAAGGCCAAGAGCCCTGAGACCGAGAACCCTAAAACCAAGGTAGAAGAAGAAGACGCCCCGCTGCCTCCGGACACAACCAGCAAGGCCAGCTTTGCTGTTGGTGAATCGTCTTCCTCATCAGCGGCATCCAAGGCTGAAGCCGCCCCTCTGCCCCCAGACTTCATTCCCAAACCTAAATCTTCCTCGTCTGCTGCTAAAGCGGCCGAGGCCTCTGATGCCCCATTGCCGCCAGACTTTGTCAATGTATCTAAACCGACAGACAAGGAATCGGCTGCCTCTGCTGCCCCCTTGCCGTCTGAATCCATCACTTCTTCAAAACCAAGATCTGTTTTTGACAAGCCAGATGGTACTCCAAAGGCGCCTTCGAGCCTTTTCCCCGCCGTCGCCGGACCGCCTTCGGACGATAGTGATGACCTGGATGATGAAGACGACGAAGAGGAAGACGATGATGGAGAGGAAGGAGAAGAAGTTGATGATGATGATGATGGCGGGTCTGAGGGCAGTGGTATCGATGTTGCCAAGGATCTGAGCCCGACAGTCAGCAATCTTACTCCCGGCTATACACCTCAAAGCTCATTTGGTGGACCTGGCGGGCATGCTCTTGGAAGCCCCCGAACAAATCAAGAAGGCTCACGACCTTTGTTTGGTGAACTCAGCCGCAACGCCCCCGTATTCCCGCGACCTAACGCGACCAGTCCCCGCTCTCCGAGTCCGGTTCGAGGGGCAGTGCCGAACAGGGTCCTCAGGTCAGAGAACATGAGATCTGTGAGTGCCCCAGGAATTGCCTCGCATCTCCTTGGACATAGGCAGTCACAGATGGGTGCTTCCATAATCAGCAGAGACACTGGCTCGTCAGAAGACCCATTTGTAGCCCAGCATCGTAAATTCAAGGCCAAGCAAGAGGCTGCAGAAACCCAGCCATTAGTTGACGAGGATGACGACGAGGTTCAGAAGCTTCTAGCATCAGAAGTGGAAGGAAGTTTAACCCTGGATGAGTTCATTGCCCATTCAAATGTCGCTCCGCCTGCTAAGGAAAGCATCCCAAGCCAAGTCGAGGCAGTCTATCGTGATATTAATTCGATGATTGATACACTCGGTCTCAATGCGCGAACTGTCAAGTCATTCATCAAGGGCCACACGGAGAACTGCAAGCAGGGTGGACGCAGTAAAGCGGATCTTGATGACCCCGAAGACTGGGTTCTTTGCGAGATTGACGAGTTGGGAAACATCTTGGACAATGAACTGTACAATGATCTTGAGGACGGGCGGGTTCGTGACTTGGACGCTAAACTCGATGCTTGTCACGAACTTTCGAGAGATATGCATCGCCTTCGAGCTAAACAGGAGGACTTGAAACAAATCCTTATGATCAGAACCGACCCTGATCAGGCTGAAGTAACACGATCTATGCCTCTGAGTGCGGAGCAAGCGACACAGCAGAACGAACTGCGACGCGAGTTTGCCAAGTTCTCGAAGCTCTTGGCTGATGCGGAAGAAGCCTTAACGCTGCTCAAGACAAGAATTGCGTCCGCCTCTGGCGCTTCAGGCAAAGGCAAGGCAAACGTTCCTACGGTTGAGGCGGTGATACGTACTATTGGGAAGATGACGGCGATGGTTGAGAAGCGCAGCGGAGATATCGACGTTCTCGAAAACCAGTTGCGCAAAGTCAATCTCAACTCTACAAGCCAGGAGGGGTCTCCTATGGTGACACCACAGGGAAGGAGAAGCATCATGTTCTCCCCCGAAGGAACGCCCGTTAGAAATCTGCGCCATAGCTTTGCGGGCAGCATGTCTCTGGGTGCATCTGTTCGAGCCACCCCCCCGCGCAAGAAACTTAGTGGCTTCAGTCGAGAGGAGAAGGGTGATTTAATGGAAAAGAGAACACGTCGGCAAGCGGTACTAGGCAAGCTGAAGAGTAGCGTCGAGAAGAGAGGTGTCAGTGTTTGGAATATGGAGGATATCGAATAATCAAGGACAATGACACAGGATGGACATTATCACGGCGAAACAAGACAGAACATGGTGATGAATAGGGCATGGAGCAACCAAGCAACTGTATCTTAGATTTTAAATAGTGTATCAATTGGTCATACCAACTACCCGGATAGCTACATGTATTTCACCCCCTGCGACATATATTCGCTTTTTGATCCTGATAGTGCCCTGTAGCTAGTTCCATTGTGAGAATCGTCATTCCAGCTCAATAAAGCCGTTTTGTCCACACTATTACGACCAATTGATTTCCCTGAAAAAAACACAAACACCATTTTACTCCTCGGGTATACTCAGACGTTGAATTTCATGAAGACGTATGTTGTGCAAGCATTGAACTAGTGGTCAACTCACTCAGGCTGCTGGAGCAGGCGGAGCGGCAGATCGTGGGATGGCAGACTTGGGGTCGGTGGCTGGAGCATTGTTGGAGATATCGCGAGGAATGTTTGATGGGTTAGAGTGAACCCGGCAATGTTCCTTGTTCTTGTGCTCGGGGTGAGGTCGAGGAGTGTAGCTAAGGGGCCACGGTTAGGTGATGGGAGTCTTGAATGAGAATCGAATCAACATACTTGACGAAGGAGAGCATCCTGAAATGTTGTTGGTTGTTGTCGTGTATAAGTGGTAGATGTTGTTGAGTGTGCTTTAGAGTATTTCTCAAATTGCAATTGTTTGCTTTATGGTTATGATACTAACAATAATGAATTGGAGAAAAGGTGGGAAGCCAACGAGTATTATATAGCTGATCTCTTCTCCGATCAAATCAACTTACATACATTGTATTACAAAAGATTGCTTGGCCGGACCGGTTGTGCTCTGGTGACTGACTGGCAGGACCTTTGAATTGCACGTGTGACCGGCATCAACTTTGAGGACAGAGCAGGGGTTCGCCAAGGACTTTGAGTTTGACTGGAGGACATGGGCACAATACTGACGTCGTACGGGTTGCCAGGACAGGGAAGTGATGGGATCTCTCAGCGGGGGTAGAGCGTGCGCATGACCCCTGGAACGAGGAGGATGAAGTGCGCTGCAGCTGGTCTGGGGGACGATCCTAGTGTGTATGTATTATTTATGATGACTTGGGGATGGGAATCTGGCGATGGACGACGACTGATTGGGTGCGCTGAAATGGCCAGAGGCCGGCCCGGTGAATGAGTCTGTTCTTTGAACACTTCCCGACTACGGAGTAGCAGGGGCACAATCTCGGCATCTTAGACAAGAGGCAAAAAAGGCTTGTCCAGAGATTCGTCTTATAAGCGAGCTTTCAAGGGCCTATGTCTGGTTGATGCGGCGTAAATGATCCGAAGTCGCTCATCATCAGATCAGGGTTGTGGTTTTATGAGATAAGACTCATGAGTATTTACATGCTCTCAATAACAATTGCAATCTCCTTCCTCATGAAAGAATCCAACGCAGGCTGTCCTCGTGCAAAGCCACCTCGACTGACATTGTTACTGTTATCAGACCATGTTCTCATAACATTAGGTACGTACCTGCAGCTTCGCCAGCCCAAAGTCCGGTTCATCGTAAGTGGGGCACATCCGGCATGGTTCGGGCACGGTCGGCGGTCTCGGAGACGAGTGGGGAAACCTACGCCGTCTAAGATTGGCAGCCCGGGATCCACTAATTCCTCACTTTGGATTATCCACATTCCTCACCTTCCACTCACCGAATCTTCACCTCGGAGGGGCTTCAAAAAATTATTGTTTGCTTCGTTCAACACCGACGTACAAACGTTTATACAACCACCACGCCAACTCACAGTCTGCAAATACACAATACCCACCACCGCAATGGCACCCACACAGCAGGCTGCGTGGAGAAAAGCTCCTAGTGCAGAGGAAATTGCCAATCGTCAGGTAAACTTCAATTGAGCAATGCTGAATGCACTGTAACCTAACTTTTGCGCCCAGACTGTTGGCATCAACAAGGAAACCGTCACAAACATCACCTCGACTGACTACCCAGGCCACCACCCTGGCGAAGATCTCGCATTTACTCTCGATCGTTTCCGCGATGCGTTTTCCGTAAATTTTCACCAGAACGATCAGTTCCTCGCCTCTTTCTCTCTTGTCGGAATCGACGCTTCGCTCGCAAACGCTTTTCGACGTATTCTACTTTCTGAGATCCCCACCCTCGCTATCGAGAACGTTTATATCGAGAACAACACCTCTGTCATTCAAGACGAGGTTCTCGCGCATCGTCTTGGACTCATCCCTTTCAAGGGTGGCCGTGAGGGTCTGCACAACTTCCTCAAGTGGCACAAGAAGCCAGAGGCTGGCGAGGACCCTTATGCCGGCTGCTTTGACTGGAACACGGTCCGCCTCGAGCTTAACGTGACATGCACCGTCAATGAGGACGCTTCGCCCGCTGAGAACGACCCTCTCAAAGCTTACCATAACGCCCACGTTTATGCGCGCGACATCGTCTTCGTTCCTACTGGCAAGCAGGTCGAGTACTTCAGCGGCGAGGACGCCATTGCGCCCACGAACCCAGATATCTTGATTGCCAAGCTGCGACCCCGACAGACCATTAACCTTGCCATGCATATGCACAAGGGAATTGGATCCGATCATGCCAAGTTCTCTCCTGTCGCGACAGCCTCATACCGTTTGCTACCTACCATTACCATTACCAAGCCTATCTTGGGCGCTGATGCCGAAAAGTTTGCCAAGTGCTTCCCCAAGGGTGTCATCGGCCTCGAAAAGGTTACGGCTGAGGAAGCTGCTCAGGCTGGTAGCGGTTATGAGGGCCAGGAGGGCGAGACTAAGGCCGTGGTTGTTGATGCGATGAAGGACACTGTCAGCCGAGAGGCTCTACGACACAAGGAGTTTGAGGGCAAGGTGAAGCTTGGCCGAAGGCGAGATCATTTTATCTTCTCCATCGAGAGCACAGGGCAATGGGATAGCGATGAGCTTTTCCTCGAGTCAGTTAAGCACCTCAAGCTCAAGTGCAAGAAGCTTGAGCAGCAAGTTATCAACATGGCGAGGTAGCCTACTACATCATAAAGAGATTTCGGGTCTTGTTTGGCGCAGTATCATAATTTTTGGGTTGATTTGTTTTCTGCGGTCTCTACGGTTAGATAAAAAGGAATGATACCATGACCACATCATAATATTCGTCACCCGTTTCCTCTCTGCCCCCTAAAAGGATACTCATCTAGTATTTTTTGAGTCGTCATCATGTACCTCCCATTCATTAATCCAACGCCTAAAGATGCCCAAAAGCCCGAACGCCCTTTACTGACCACTTGGCGGAGAATCAAGAACTTGTCTTGAACTTGAAGTAAAAATTGAATTCAAGGGGAAAAGCTGGATCAGTGACAACAACCTGCTGTCCGTCTTCGAGCCCAAGCTCTGTGAGGGTCTTACTCAGGTTCGGGCGTGTCTGCTCCTCCAAGCCTGGAGGAAATTGCATGTACAGAGTCTTTCCTTCAGCACGGATCGATGGCTTCTTTAATTGCGCTTCGGGGCGAATCGCGAATGAATCGATCAACTCCTGCAGAGTGGAGTTGGGGTTGACTTCAAGAGGGCGAGCCTGGCGTCCACAGACAGGGCAGTCGTCCTTCTTCTCATGCTTGAAGGTATATGTATAGATGCTGTCATTGCCAGAGTACATCATATAGTTTGTGTCGAATCCGAGACAAGGGGCGGAGGTTGTCGCGATTTTAAAAGCTTCGTTACAGCATGCAGCGGCGATGATAGCATTGGTGGATGCAATCGCCGGAATGATGTTCTTGATGGTTCCTTGCGTTAACGAATAGGTGACACCAGGGATGCCAAACTCTTCCGCACGAGTAAGTGCTTTTTGGAACAGCCAGGTTACATGCTCTGGGTCATCCTTGTCAAGCTTCGGGAATGGCTTTTCTTGCTCCCAGGCAATAACGTGGGCCCATTCAATGCAGTGCTCGGGTTGTCGTGGGATTGAGGCGATAGTACACAGAGGAACAGCGGCGCGCGGGGCGTGCATATCCAGCTGGCACTCAATACAGGATGTCATGGATGGGAGGATGACTCGCGCCTGTCCCTTGAAACCTTCAGTGCCGCCATCAATGAGGGGCTTTATCGCATCGGGGTCTTCAGCGTCTTCGGCAATAGAAACAAGCATGGCGTTGATCCAACGGCGGGCCTCGATGCTGTCTAGCCCGCAAATTACAAGCTGGAACTGCTTGTAAAACTCCTCGTCGAAGTCCTGGATACGGTTGTTGTGGGCTGTGATGGAGACGCCCTTGACTCTCTTTTGGACGAAAGCAGCGGCAACCTCTGCTTTGTATTTGCCAACATCATCTTTTCGGAACAAGAACTGGCGGTTGAGGTTGGAAATATCGATGGTATCTAGAGCAAGATGAGCCAGTGATCTTGGATAGCAAAGACGATTCACAAACCCATGTCTATTACGTGAATGTTCCTGAATCTGGACATGGCAAGATTCTTCAGAATTTCACATCCGAGGCCTCCTGCGCCGCTGTATCATGGAAGTTAGTGAGCCGGACATTTGAGTCTTTTAAGAGAGATGACTGACATGACACTACACAAATTAGTATGGCTTTGATAGAATGTTACATGTGTACATCAACACTCACAGAACTTTGAACGTTTCAAACTGCGCCAGAAACTCCGGCGCAGTAGCATCGGGATCGGTATAAGGTCCTGCGTTACGGCGGATTTGGTCGAGATATTTCCTTGCCTTGCGGTCAGTTGTTTGTTTGTGGTTTCAAGAGCTCCAACACCTCCCAGCTAAAAGGTCTTACCATCGCGCGTCTTCGTAGCCGCCGGCAGCTTCCTGAGCCACACTAGCCATACTGAAGATTTCCAAGGACTTTGTAGAACAACAAGCCAAATGAATGTATGAGCAAGTTTGCAGGGAGATATGTAAGATCAGAGAGTGGTCCGCAGCTTGGTTACTAAAGTAAGGAGCTCTGAAAGGATCCGTGCGTGGGGGAGGATCGTCATTGCCTGGAGCTGGCTCGGTGAAGCTCGGTGAGGGTGGGGTCAAGGTGAGTAATGCTTTCGAGCACCTAAACCCAAAAACACCAGGCAATAATGTATACCTCTATCAAGCTTTCAAAGTTCAAACAGCATGATATTCGGTGGATAACTCGCCAGATTAAACTGCACGGAATATAATGGACGACCTTCTCACTCCTGTGAGCACAACCTACCTCAAACCTCGGAATGAGCCTGAGCCACTTTTCACAGAGGTTAAGCCAGCTTCTACCAAAAAGAAACCAGCCAGCATCAGTAACAAGTCGACGGCTGATGAAATTATCGATGCATTAAAAAGCCAACCAGACTACGATACACTTATTTCGGTACTGAATCTTCTAAATAACCCAAAGTCTGCGTCAAGTAACCTCTCATTCTCAACACCCAGTCCCAAAAGTGCATCTATCGTCCATTTGCTGGTCTCGGAGATCGCATCGAATTACTGGACACTTTTACTTGAGGGAAACATCGAAGATGATACAAAGGGCAAAACAGAACTTCCACGAGATGCAGATCTTTTTCTCGGCTGTCTACGCAGTCTGACAGGTCTTAACGCTGTCATCACACAACTGCGGGTTCTCATTCAAGAGTCACGGCTAGGAGGGAAAGAGGAGAAGAGAGTAGACTTATCAATCAACGCCGGCATTCTGTTGAGTATTCTATCTTCCATCGTTGGTAGTGCTCAGTCAATATCCATGATATGGAGCTCATCAACCAAAGGAATTTCCAGTGCCGCGCTGCAAAGAGTTCAGTGTCAGAAACTTGCATCAATTCTCTCAAACGGTCAAATTTTGTCAATCGCAGCGGAAGCCTTAGAAGTCATGGGACGCGATCAAGTCGGCGATGAGGTCCAATGGATTGCTGACGGACTAGAATATAGTAGATGGCTGGGGAATGCTATTGTGTCATGGGTTCATTCATCGCCTGAACCTGATGGCATGGCCTTCGCTTGCGAGTTGTTCCAGAAGTCGCTGTCGCTGCAACATTCAGGTCAGACACATAAGAACTCCATATGCTGATACTTGCTGATGCTTATGCCGCAGACACTCTTATAAAAATCGCAATCGACGGACTTCTTCTTTCTAAAAGAAACTCAATTTCAACTTTCATACAACTTGCTCTCAGCCAACATCGAACTTCTAAGAAGGTATTCCATGTGTTACTTCAGCACCTCTCACAGATATACTTGAATCGCCTGAGCCTGGAAGACACACACCCCGATGACAAGGTTTCTGCCGTTGCTGGGCTTCTCGTAGAAGTCGCATTGAACGACGAAACGAGAAGAGATGTTCTTATCAACTGGTGTGCATCTTCATCAGGTGCTGGTGTTGGCGATGGAGTAGGTATTCGCAGAGCTGTCGTAGCTGCACTCGCACGAGACCGAGAAGCGATTACTACAGTACTGGAGAAAAGCATTGCACAATTTGGAGATGAGCTGTACATCAGACATTCAGCAATGCTTCAGCAAGATGGTAACGACTTGCCTCACACGATTTATCTACATACTTGCTGACATTTTGTAGCGCATACCCAAATCCTGCTCCTTGCCGCTGGCTACGTACACAGGGTTTCTCCAATGAAATTGACGTTGCTCATGCGAGTAGGCACATACATGAACACCATCTCCAATCGCATTGGTTCCACACAACCCAGAGCTCAGTTTCTGGGTTTGGTAGTTGGGGAATCGTTGTCTGCTTTGATCGATGACAAGAAGCAGAGGCTCGATTTCAAGATGGAACAGACAGAAACAGAGGAAGCGCAGCAATTAAAGAGCTTAACCAAGGTTTCTGACCCTGTTGGCCCTATCGACCCTATCCTATTCGACCACGCAATTGAGACTGTCCCTCAGAAGCGAAAGCCTTCAACGCCAAGCGAGGCTCTTCAAAAGAAGTCCAAGCAAAAGAAGAAGCCTGTTATTACCGAAGCCAAGCCAAAAGCCATCATCGAGGAGATTGATTCCTCAGAAGAGGACGACGATCTCGCCCCTTACTCGAAGGACTCTGACCCTGAAGACTCGGATGATGACGCAACACTTGTAAAACGCAACAAGCCCAAACCGCCTGTTTATATCAGAGATCTCATATCGTATTTCAGAGACTCTGAATCATACGACAAACAGGTGCTCGCTTTACAGACAGCTCCAATTCTCATCAGACGCAAGGCCAATTATGGAACCGAGGTGAGTTTCCACGCTGATGAGTTGGCCGGGCTTTTGGTGGGTATACAAGACAAGTTTGAGATCGAAAATTTCGATGATTTACGGTTGCACGGCATGGTAGCGCTTGTTGTCTCTCAACCTAAGACTATGGCCCCATGGTTTGCTCGAACTTTCTTCGAGGGCGACTATTCCCTGCACCAACGGACATCAATACTCATCACGTTGGGCCTGTCAGCCCGAGAACTGGCGGGTTTCGAAGTATCTCAATACCAGTCGGCTGCTGCCTTCCCCTCAAAGCGGCTACCTGAAAAGATGGAGCAACTTTATATCGGCTCGGAAAATGACAGCAGCACCCTACCATCGTCCCAGCTGAAAGCACTCCCATCAACTGCCCTCGAGAATATCTCACAGTCGCTGACATCTTCATTCCTTGCCCCGCTTGCTGCAGAAGCAGCTGATGCCAACACAGGCCCTGGTATTTTGAAGCTTCAAAGCTTCACGGCCCGCTACAAGTCCAAGTCTAGTTCCAAACCTCGTATGCGTGCTATTCCCAATACGACTGCCGCTTTGCTTGCGACGTCCTTTTTCTCCCCACTCACAGCGCATTTCCAGGTCGCGCTTCGTTCTGCCAAACCAATCATACTCAACCATGCACTTCTGGCGCTCTACCTACAGACTTTAGGCATTGTTGTCCACGCTGCTGGGCCCTCCACACTTTCGCTGCCACAGTTAACTGCGGAGCTATGGGATCTGCTTCTGGGCGTTCGTGTACATGTTTTTGGCGATCTCGGCGCCATGAAAGGGTGGCTCGTGGCTATGGCGTCCCTGCTGGAAGTGAATGGCGGCGACATGCGCCGGCTTTGTGAAACCCAAGGCAGAGAGGTGATGGAGACAAGAGAATGGGTCGCAATGGTGTTCGAGAAGACTAGAGGAGAGGATGGTGGGGAAGAGAACGAGGTCAAAATGCTGGCGGCAGGAGTTTTGATCAGGTTGGGAGAGGCCATCGAAAGGTACCAGGCTTTGCTAATGGGAGACCTGGTCGGATTCCAATAAGCTAAATGCAGGAGCTTGGTCAATGAGGGGAATTTTTGAACATTTTATTCGTGGTTTATTATGATCATATGTTGTGTTGCACAATATCCAGCTTTTAACCGATTGTCAATGTAACGGGAAGCCATTTCCAAACGCCAAGATCACGCGGTGTTATATTATTAGTTTCCATACACATTCGTGAATTTCTTCAAGGGGTCTCAATAGACTCCATCCTTGTTGTGCTCGCTCTTCGAAGTGGAAGACCCGACAAGTATGTGTTCGCATGGCTGAGATGATCACTTAGGCTCATGGCCATGCGTCGAAGCTCCTCCTTGACATGTTCTGCTGAGGCCTGGCCCTCCATGACTTGGGGTGAGGGTGCAGTGGGTGCGGGTGGGAGGGATGGCTGTTGTTGTTGATAAGATCGAGGGTAGTCGTCCCGAACTGGTGACCGATCTAGTTGAGGCTGAAGTGGAGGAGGCTGAAGTTCAGGGGCGGCAAGCGTTTGAGTAAATGATTCAGGGTCAGTATCGGCGAACTCGCTAAGGGAGTAGGGCCTTTCATTCGGGGTGCTCCCGTTGGTCTGAGAAGATTGGGGTTGTCCCTGGGGTTGATACAGGGGAACCTGTGTTTGCTGGTAGGACATCTGAGGATCATGTCGCTGAGTGTTATTCAGCGAAAGGTCCGCAACGGCATTTGCAAACTCAGAATCATCAGATACATAGATGGATGGTTCTCGTATACTGTTGGGCATAAGGTAAAGAGAGGCGTGCTTTTCTAGCTGGAAAGGATCAGCCCCTCCTAACTCTGAGCCAGCCAGTGATCCTACGTCCGAGTGTGATGTGGACGGCCTTGTATAGTCGCTCATAGGAATGGGATCAGCTAGACCCATGTCCAAGTCAATGAGACTGCCTGACGACGCTCGGTTGTTGACTGGAGAGGGGACCGCAAGGTCATTGAACTGCGCCGAAGGCTGGATTGGCTCTGTCGGAGGGTGGATCAGGCGGCTGGTACTTGGCCCCTGGTCATCGTTGAACGGAAATCTGAACATTTCCGGGTTTGCCGAGGCGGGAGGGGCCATGGAAGGAAACTTCCAATCTCGTGTTCTGCGGTTGTTGTTCATCATATCTGCTGGATCACTAAGTGGTGGTTTGTTATAGGAGACATCTCCAAAGTCATAGTCGGTCGATGCCCTGGGATCTCCAGCTCTGATTGTGTTCAGGTCAACAAATTCGGAGAGGTTGCTACCATCGAGGGACATGTCAAGATCGATCAGGGATTCTCTCACTCCAGGAGACTGAGATGAGTCGTCTCTTAGCGGTAAATCCGACGCAGGAGGCGGGGGTGGAGGGGTGAAATCAGCAGTAGGCGGAGGAAACGGACGGCCATAATATGCTCGTGAGTTGTCCTCGTAGTTCGATATCGTATTTGGGTCAAATAGCTTTTCCAGTGGTGCCTTGACGGAAGGAAGGTGAGGTGGCGGACGTCGACGTGATTTTGGCTTTTGGGTTCTAGAAGTATCGTCGAATTCATCCTGCTTGAAGTCGACGTTGGAGCCATAGACATCAAACACAGCTTGAGCGTCGCCAGTTTGGAGCACCTGTTGATCGAACGCAGCGGTTGTACTGAAGTTCCACTCATCATTGTCCAAGGCCAAGTGAGCGAGGTCAGATGGCCCCTGGGCTCCTCCTGCGGAGAAGAGGGACTTGCGAACACCACCTTGAGCTTCCCACAACTTGTAGCCTCTAACCAAGTGCGCTAAGCTCGAAGCAGGATAAGCATCCTGCGTGTTGAATATGTAACGGTGTCTCTGAATTTGTTCAATGGGTGGGCGTTTCTTAGGGTCATCAACCAAGCAGTACGCCACGAGGTCTTTCAACCCTTGGGAATATCGGTCGCCATCAAGTCGAGGGATGTGTTGTTTGAGGTACGAGCCTAGTCTGTTGAAGTCCATCATGCCTGCAGCTACGCTTGGTGGTAGACCCGATGCAATTTCGTAGACCATGGCGCCAAAAGCCCATATATCCACCTCAGTACCATAAGACGCCGCAGGGTCGAACAGTTCCGGGGCCATCCAATGGGGTGTACCAATGACTGTTGAGCGCTTGTCAAATTTGGTTTCGATAACACCAGCAACTCCAAAGTCACAAAGCTGGACGTTTCCTTCCTCCGTGACCAAGATATTGGCACACTTGATGTCTCTGTGAATAATACCCTGACCATGAACCCAGTAGACAGCTTCGGCCACTTCGCGCAAAATGGGAATAATCCATTTTTCCTGGAGGCCACCCGGTGAGGTTGGTTTCATGAGGGTAGCCACGCTGCCTCCAGCGCAATATTCTGTAATCATCCACATGGACTGCCCGACAGGAAGAGCATCGATAACATGATTGATGTTCTTGGCGCCACTATTGCTGAGCAGTTGCAGGGCACTAATTTCCTTGAGCAAGTCGCTATATGTATCGGCGAGCTTCGGGTTAACTGTGTCACTCTCTTCAATGTCGATGATTTTGACGGCAACCAACTGATTCGTTGTTAGAGAGGTGGCCTTGTAGACCCGACCAAAACTGCCTTTACCAATGAGCTCTGAAAGTCGATACTGTGGAGGATCCTTTCCGACTTTTGAGCACTGCTCGGCAACCACTTTTTGCATTTTCTTTGCATCTTCAATCGCTTTCTGCTTTGTGACCGAAAAATCCGGCCCTCTGACTTGAAGCGACGACATAATGATGAATGCTGTGAGGCCTGTCTCGGGTTACTTAGCAGGGGATGTGCAACTAAGCTAAGATCGCTTGAGCTTGATATGCCTGGTTGGTTTACTTCATGATAGCTTGGGCATGTGATGCATGGGAGCGAAGATGTAGATCGGGCTGAGTGCGAGCTAAGAGAAAGAAGGCGAGGAGTGATGACTGGAGGTGAGTTTTTTCTTTTTGGCGATGTCGAAAGCGTTGAAGGAATTGGGTTTGTTGTAACATTCAATGTTACATATTTGGAAAGGGGCCCTTTGACGCTTTCCCCAAGTTACAGGTTACGGTGGTAGCCAATGAGCGGACTTGACAACGCTGTTGCGGGGCAGATGTACGTGAGTGGCTCATGCGAAAGACAGCCTCATCTCCAATTCCCTTCAGTTCGGCGCTGTGTTGGCGTTAGCGGCCAATTGCAATCATGATACGACAATGAAACTAGAACTGTTACATTCCCAGTCAGATACAATAATTTTTTATTCAGAAGGCCAATTCTCATAGGTAATTTATTATCCTTTAAAATACCCTTCAGTTGTGTGCCTGACCTTTGTCCTTATCTCAATTTCTTTCATCGTTATTACTGAGTCGGTGTCTTCTTCCGCAACACCAAGTGTACCTTGATCAGGATTAAACAGTTCGCATTCCGACAATCACCATATTGAAGATTTCTACGTTCCCTTAAAACACAATATCTCTTTGCGGTTGTATCCATCAAGGAATTCGGACAAGACGACTCACTTCAGCAGCCATGGTGTTTCAGACAACCGCCCAGATACAGCACACGTCGCCTATCTCCTCGACTACTACAACCCCAAAAGCCATAGAGATGCTCCACGACCATGTTTTCTTCTTACATTGTAATCCTTATATGTCCAAATTCGAAGCTATACCCACTCCGGACCCTACTCCATCGGTTCCTGACACACTTGAGGTCAAGCCTATCGCAGCACCAGACTGTTATTCAGTCACAGACCGGATTCACACCTTACCAGCAGGGCTCTGGGATTCCGATGTTATTAGTTCATATGAGTTTTTCGACCTGGAAAGCGGTGTGTTTGTGAGAACGCGAGGGCCAATGGGTCTGGTACTTGAGACTATTTGGAAGATTGGAGAATCTGAGGGTGGAAACCTGGAGATCGTGGAGCAGGTTTCTATTACATGCTCTAGGCTGATCATGGGTATGATCAAAAGCTCATGTGAGGCTGGATGGAAAGGGGTTCATGGAAAGATGCTTGAGAGGATAGCAGAGTCTTCATAAGCGAATGCTCTCAACAATACCCTAAGAACAATAATTAGACGGTAAAGCCAGGCTATGGCTCTGAAATGTGGCGATATCGCACTGGGAGTTGTTTTCTCCCAAACTCGTGTCTCCAATGTTCACCAACAATGCTAACAGGCCTCAGGGAGCAAGAAAACATCAGACCTTTTGATAGGTTGTCAAAATAAACTTAGCAAAGGGTATCCCAAGTCTATGTTAAACTTATCCTTAACTCATGCTAAGTTACCTAAGTCTTTTTATCGCTTAGGATCAAGGTTCTGAGTTTTCTTTCCTCCTCTAGGTAGCCAGGCTACTTACCTTAAGTAGCTCTAAGACCAGAGTTCACGACAGATGTAGTGCCTATGCTCTTACAGAAATCATAGCATATGTACTGGCATAATAATGTACTCTTGCATTGATCCAAGGAGAAAGTATGCGTTTCAGTCTTATTCTTGCTTCCCTCACATAAGCTTCATCCCAGGCAACAGTCGTAAACTTCAGCCCCAAGCAGGCAACGACAGGAACCTAACAATCCAAGTGAGTTATACCTTTTTCTTAGATTGGTCGCGTACCAGAGAGACAAATCCAGCTCATTGATTATAGGTTGCAGCCAAGCTTTCGCCTAAATGACTTTACCCTCGTGAGTCATTCTCGAAGTTCAACCTCAGTCTCAAGGCCATCAGGATCATACCAGCCAGGTATAAAAGGAGCGCCTCCTCCAAATATTGTTTTCTCTTTTTCCTTTCTTCTTCTTCACTTCTTCTTTGCCATAAGGCTCAGATCAAAGTGTAGTAACTGTTCTTGTTGAGGCTAACCCCTCAACACGGGTCATACACTGGCTCAATACTGTTCTGATTTTTGGTTTATTGGTGATGGATCAATTGCGCTTGCGTGGTTAAATCGTTTCCAGAGCGTCCTTGGTATTACACTGTCTCCAAGTGATGCGCACATGTTTGTGTCTCTTAGTACATTCATCATTATGCTTTCATTGCATCTTGGCTGGTATATCCAGCGGTGCGAAGAAGGCTATTCCTGCTGCAGATCAATATTGTATTACTTTACATTTAGAGCAGCTGAAGTTCTGGAGAGAGAGTTGTGACGGGTTGTTGCACATTTGTCACAACAAAACTTTTGTAGAGCAGGTTTGGATCTACGTCGAAGTAACTCAACTCTCGCAATTTGTCTATTTAGGGGCAAGAGCACATTTCCATACGTAATTTGGGAAATAAAGAATGAATTTGAACTGAAATTTTGTGACATACTGCACCAGAAGAAAATTGTAGTCGTGAACGCTGGAATTCTTGATATAACACTGCGGTCACCAGTTATAAACATAATACCTTCGGTATGTCAAGTAGTATCTACACAGTCAGAGAATCCAGGCGTGGCGAAGAGGCACGCATGGATTTGCTCTCTGCTATCGTCACGTGATCGCGCGACACCCACTTTGTCACCCATCGCGCTTTCGCGTTAAGAGGTTCAAAGCATCCCACTTCATTTTTGGTTGGCTGCTGATTTTCCAGGACATCTTTGCATGCTTTCTTTGCCTTCTGTTCATTGTCTTGATGACAACTAAACGACCAAGGGTTTCTTCTTTTTGCAGTTCTTCATTCTGCCAAAGACAGGGTCAATACTCACTATTTCATTGGCTATCATCATGGTGGCATCGAAAAAGTCCAGCCAGTCTCATACGCCGAAGAAGACTATCTCACATTTACCCAAAAAGCCAGTCAAGGCCAATCAAAGCATCCTTAGCTTTTTTAAAAAGGCTGAAAAACACGAGGCCTCTCTGTTTCTCGGGGCTGCGCCGGACCCTATTGAGCACGAAGATCTCTACACTGCCGATGACGCCGACGACTCGATCCGATGCAATGAGGCTGAATCACCCAACAAAAAGAGGAAACTGAGCAAAGAGCCCGAACAATTGTTCAAGATCAAAGTCTCCGTAAAAGCTGAGCAGGTGGCCGGGGCTGAAGACCGATCCTCACTCGCCAAGTATGGTGGCGAACCCCAACGCAAGTCAACAAAACCCAAAATCAAGACTCCATTCATAATGGACTCGGACAGTGAGGATGAGCCTGAAGACGATATTATGGCCACAAACAACAAGCCTGAAAAGAATGGCCAATGTACGGAGCTTTCCCCGCAAAACGAGGTCCAGACGGACGGTTTTACTAAGATCGATGAAAAGAAGGAAGCAGATATCACCACACAAGCCTTGAAATGGGAAGACTCAACATACCAACAATTCGACGGTCTCGGAGAAATAGTAGACGAGGAGTTCCCGGACCTGAACGATCTCGAAGGGGAGGAAATGCGAGTAATGCGTTACATGAGAGAGCAAGCTAGGTTAGAAGCGGAGGAAGCTGGGATTTCAAGTGAAGACCTGGCCGATGACCCCCTTGACGATGATCATATGGCAGAGTGTTGTCCCATATGTAGCGGGAGCCTGGCAGGGATCTCCATAGATGAAGCAACACGGCACGTCAATTCCTGTCTTGATGGACACCCGATACCCTTGCCGAAACCGGAGCAAACAACACCAGAACAAATCAAGTCGGAGAAACCAATTTCAGCGATTCCTGTCTCGACCCCTGAGGTCGAATCGACCGACGTCAGCAAAAGATTTGCACGGGCTGCTGTTCCCAGGCCCGGTCAAGCGAACCCTTTTGAAGTTATAAGTTCTGGCCCGGCGCCGAAGTCTGCTTTCTCGAAGCTCATGTCCAATAATGCCGAAGATTCAGCATGGCAAGAGGCTGCTGCTGCTGAGCACGCTTCCCGAGGAAAGCAAGCATATGAGAGGACGTGCCCTTTCTACAAGATCATGCCCGGATTTTCTATTTGCGTAGACGCTTTCCGGTATGGCGCCGTCCAGGGTTGCAAAGCATATTTCTTGAGTCACTTTCACAGTGACCACTATATCGGCCTTACAGCGAGATGGTGTCACGGCCCTATATACTGCAGCAAAGTCACGGGTAGCCTTGTCAGAAATCAACTTCGTACAGCGGCAAAATGGGTTGTGGAGCTTGAATTTGACAAACCCTATGACATACCAGGGACAGAAGGCGCGAAAGTAACAATGATACCGGCAAATCATTGCCCGGGAAGCTCTCTCTTCCTTTTTGAAAAGACTATGAAGCAAGGCCCCAACAGCCGTGTTCAACGCATATTACATTGTGGAGACTTCCGAGCTTGCCCTGCTCATGTCAGGCATCCTCTTCTCAAGCCAGCGACTATCGACGCGATCTCTGGAAAGTCTAAGCAACAAAGGATTGATATCTGCTACTTGGACACTACGTATCTCAATCCACGATATTCCTTCCCACCCCAGAATGATGTTATCAAGGCCTGCGCCGATCTTTGTGGCTCATTGTCTCCTGATCCCAATTGCAAAGACGATATTTGGGAAAAGGCTAGCGGACAAGGAACTCCAGCAGTGAGCAAGTTCTTCCCAAACACAAAACCGGATGAGAACGCAAAGCTGGACACCAAAAAGAAACACCCTCAACGGCTGCTCGTAATTTGCGGGACATACTCTATTGGAAAAGAACGCATATGCATCTCTATCGCTAAAGCACTCAAGTCCAAAATCTTTGCTTCACCTGGCAAGATCAAGATCTGCAAACAGCTGGACGACCCAGAGCTCACGGCACTCCTTACGTCTGATCCCCTCGAGGCACAGGTGCATATGCAGATGTTGATGGAGATTCGTGCAGAAACTCTTCAGGAATACCTAAACAGCTATAAGCCGTACTTTAGTCGTATTGTAGGACTTCGTCCAAGTGGTTGGAACTTCCGACCAGCAGGCAAAACCATCGGTGCGAACACACCACCTGGCAGCATTCATACTCAGCAGATCCTTCACGACAAGGGCTGGCGAACACGATTTGGATATAAAGATTTTATTCCGCAGAGAGGCAGTACCAAGGAAGCCATGTGCTTTGGGGTTCCTTACTCAGAACACAGTAGCTTCCGAGAGCTCGCCATGTTTGTTATGAGCTTGAGAATAGAGAAAGTCATTCCAACAGTCAACGTAGGGAGTGAGCAGTCAAGAAAGCGCATGAAGGGTTGGATAGACCGCTGGCTTTCAGAAAGAAGACGGGCTGGATTGGTGATGCCACTCATTGAAGGTGAAGACGATGATAGGTTGTCGGAGCAGGAACTCTGGGATGGTAAACCTGGTAAAGCCGGCGGAGCATTCTGGTGATCGATTATGATGCGAAGCTATTTGTATACTATTCTCTTGAGCGGGAGTTCCATCTGATGACCTTTAATTTTTAGATACCATGTTGACACATCAACGTCGTCAATCGTTTCATGACTCTCAGTTCTGTATAATGTTTAAAAGGGAAATGAGCAAACGCCTCATGAATTCTCCCTGGTGATCATCCCGGTTTCGACGTAAGTATCATTCTCTCACCATAATAGTAAGAGTTAACTCCGAAAAAGTTTATCTTGCCTCTCATCCATCGCCTTGAACAGCTCATTTCGCCTTGGCTTGCTGGGCTGCCGCTTCTGTAACACACGTGTTAGTATGCCGTATTGACTTCTTTGACTTCTTCGAAAATACAACTTACCCCTCCGTGTAGCATCCTCCAGCAGCTGTGTGTCAACTGACGCGCCGGGAAGATGAACGTATCTCACAACTGAGCCTCGGATGAAGACGTTCTTGACAGAGCTCTGTGATAACATGAAGTCAGATATCAAGTTTCTTTCACGACGCCCAGGATAAGGGTATAGTCGACATACAAGATGAGGGTACTTGAGCTCCTCAACAACCTGGATGTCATCGAGCTTGATGTTGAGGTACTGATCCACGCTCTTGAGAATTCCCTTCAGTTGAATGTCGTTCTTGAGCTCTACAGTGACCTCATGGTCGATGAGTGTCTTGAAAAAGCTGTATGAATAGCGTGTCAGTGTGCGAACAAGGGCGTTAACCACATAGAAGATAGTTCGATGGTACCTGAAAAAGAGCATGGTGTCGGTGGCTTTTTCGCGCTTGAGGATTTACGCAGGATAAATCGACTATGTTTTCGGGGTTCACGAGTGTTCGTCTTGTAGTTGCAATCGGTTTTGTTTCTCGAGTGAGTTTCTGTATCGAGGAAGGCGCTTAGATGTTTGTTTGGTGGTGCAAGATCTCCATCATGATAGCGTCTACGGCCAAGGCATCGTTGGTTATGATCACGTGACTATTCATGATTCACCAGCAACTCAAGTAATGGTCTCGAATCAACAGTAATTCATCAGGCATTTTTACATGAACATCTCTTTGTATTCATACGTATTTCTGGATGAAAAGTCGTGCTCAGGTAGTTCTTATTGCCTTCTAAATAAAACCCACTGGCCATGAACCAAGACTGACTGAAAGCCAACTCCATTCGCGCTGCAGGTAAGACTTGTAAATAACCATACGTCTTTGTAGACCTCATATCCTCGCTTTAATCTTTGGGGGTTTCTCGTGTGCTCTTCTTAGCAACAAATGTCCGACCCTCCTCACACGATTCCCCTCCCTTGCCTTCAATAAGCAAAAGCCTCCATGGGCAACCACGCTATGTATATCAATAGTGTATGGATCCTATCATTCCAACGCCTTGCAAGACTGGGAAATGCCGATTCGTTTTCTTTCGTGATTCGTGAGATTGAGCTTGTAGTCTACGCTACATAGCGATACAAAGTTGGCGCGTCATCTTCATCAGGGCGCTCAAGATATTCTCTCGCGATGAGATCCTCAATACGCTTCTTGATGAGGGCGACCTCGGGACGGAAACTGCCGGAGAGTTGTGACAGAACTTCACTGGTGAGCTGCGAGTGAGAAAGCTCCTTTCGAGATCTACGAGAGTTAGTAACCAAAGCTAACAGTAAGATTTAGACTTGGGACCTACTTCATGATTCGCACAATTGCCGCATCGACAACGTGAGCTCTGGTTTGGTTGTTCTTCTCCTCAGTGTTCTTTCGTTCCGTATTATCTTCGACCTTGGACACCGCGTTGATGATGGGTGCTTTGATTCGTATGGTCTTGCTCTGGAAAGATGCATTGAAAGAAAACTTATCGCCTGCTTTTACGGACTTGTTGGCAGGATCCTTCATCAACACGCGAGACTTGGGTGCCACAGCAATAGCTGTCAGCGTCCTCATGAGATCTGGAGTTGAGATGTTGGTCTTAGCTTGGATCTCCTCAAATGTTAATGACTGGCCCTCCTCAAGATCGTTGAAGAGAAGCAAGACAACCATCGCAAAGGTTGGTACGTTGATCTCATATCTTCGCTCCCGAGAGAGCGGGCCGGACTTTCCAGGGATGGCCGGAAAGGTACATTTGACATCTGAACTGCCAGTGGTACCAATCCAGGTGAGCTTGCGTCCATTACGATTAGTTAGATAGTACTGCTCAAAGCTCGCCTGCAATCGTCGCAGTTCAGGGGGATATGTGCACGTAACACGAGATCCTTCGCCAATCTGTGTAGTTCGGCCCATGACCTCGGGCGGCCAGTAGTTTGTAGTGAGAACATTGATGTTAAGGTCGATGGTTTTGCCGCTGCCATCTCCCAGGTCACGAATGTGGTCACGGTAGCCGCTGGTGAGCTCTGTTGACGTGACAAGATCTCTGAACATGCCTTCAAACTTGCTGGTGAACTGTTGGCCGAGTTCTTGTTTCATTCGGGAAATGATCTGCTTTTCAACATCATGGCTTTCGGACTTTCCGTGAAGGAGGCGTCTTGCCAGATGTCTCTGGTAATACGTCTGGAACAGATCTCTATCCTGAAGGTATCGAATCAGGACGATAGCTTTCTCTAGAACGATATCGACTTCTGCCTCTGTCTTGCCTTTGATGCCTCTCTTTAGGTTGTCATCGATAAATAGAGAGACATATTCAGAACTGCGGTTGAACATGTTGATAAAGTCAGAGAAGCTCTTGGTCAATGCGCTTTGGATAATAAGATCTCCTTGAAAGCAACGAGCCCAGAGGTTATCGAACTTGTCCTTCAGACGGAGTACATCGTCTACCCATTTGATCGCAGCAGCTGTCTGCTGCGCCGCAGGGTTTAAGATCTTTGTCTTTTCCCCTTCACCAGCCTCGTCTCCTTCGCCATGACCAGACGAGAAATCAGTGTTCTTCAGTACCTTCTCGATCTCTAGGCCTAGCTCAACCACGCGACTTTGTAAAATGTCTCGCAAAGCAGTCTTCTTTGAATCGACCCTGGAGATGAGTTTGTAGAGAATCGAGAGATCATCAATCTTGTCATTGTCAATCATCCATTTCAAGCCGCTCCCTTCAAGAGCCAAAAATTCGGACAGGTGCTTGACTATAAGTTCTTGATCAATAGTTTGCGTGACTTTGGGTAATGTCTCTAACTCGATTGTTGTTCCGCATCGATCGATTTCTTCGTTCAGTCGCAGTTGGGTGTGTCGCAACCAAGCTCCGGCATCCGATTCGCGTAGTAGTTTCTCACACTCAGCGGCATAGTATGTCTTGCTGTTCTCAAGGAAGCGAGGTTCGAATACTGTCATGTACAGTTTATCGTTTTCCTTCTCTTCTTCGGTTTCGTAGAGGCTGCTGAGCATTCGACTGCAGCTTCGAATGAGATTTCTGTCGATGATATCTCCTTCGCGCTCCATATTGATCTGGTCGAGGACCACTGATATAAGGATATCGATCACCTTACTCTTTGTGTTCGTGTTCAGCGAAGATCGTAGAATATGATCACGGAAAAGCGCGATGGTGGTAGCGAAGATGGGGGTTCGTTGGGCCTCGAGCTGCGCGTAGCCCCTGTCAAGATACATAAGAATATCGGCAGTCATGTTCATTGACATGTTGTGATCTTCCCAAGTATCACGCAGCCCTTTGAGAAATCTCTCTCCTGTCTGCCGTCTTTCATTGACAGACGTCGTCGAGTTTCGTTCGGCGCCAATGTTAATCAGGCTCTTGCTGACGAGTTCTCGAATCTTGGGAATAACATGATCTGCGAACCACTGTTCCTCGAAAGCTTTGACCCTATCATAAAGCAATTCGCCTTTCTTCTTAAGGACCATCTTGTACGCGGCTCGGTACAGCTCCTCAAATGACAGTCGGCTGCAGTTCTTCATGTGAATGTCGCGCAGGGCTTCATCTAGCATCTTCCAGCAAGCCTCGAAATCGGAACCCTCGGCAGCTTCATTTGGCTAAAGGCAAGGTATTAATTCAGGATTTAGATACTAACGTTTCAGTGCATCGAACTTACACGCACAATGCGACGAGGAGGACGAATCCTTCCCCGAGCGCCGGCTCCTCCACGTCCCGAGATCATACTTTATGGCAATATACTTGGCGATATCGCCCCAGGTAAAATTTCAGGGCGTCGTAGTGTTTTTATGTTTCGTAGGGAAGAATGGAGCTCTCTTGCGTTGTCCGCGTTGATCCTGAGCCTTGAATATGGTGGGGTAATGATGGATGCAAGTTGTAGCCTCCAGGCGGGGCCGCAGTGAATGGCGAAATCGGCGAATGAATAAAGGAACGAAGAGGCAAAGACTACCTAGTAAGTAGGCACCTTAAGTTAAAGAAAGATTTTAGGCGACGAGCCCCCGGGCGCCCAGTAGAGAGAAGGTAAAGAGAAAGACGGAAACCCCGGGGCACTGGTAAGGCACGCTTTGAGAGATGGCAAGCTCAAGTTGGCGAGGCTACAATTTATGGCTTCTGCATCCATGGCTTGTTAGTTCAACCCCAGGCGCCGTTATCGATAAGCTGCACCAATGATGCAACTTGTGTGGGGAACTGACACCGAGCTTCGCAGCACGAAGTCACGTGGGGGCAATACCTGCAGCTCCGACCCTCGATTTTTCCGACCGACAATTTATTAGGCGGCCTTACTCGATAGCCAGCCTCTCAGCCTCACGCCAAATCGATCCTACAACGACGCGCCTAAGAACCGCCTGCTTCCACCCCGAACAATTATACAGCAGTTTAAGCGCCCAAACTCTCTCAAATAGCCAACATGAAGCTGGTTCGGTAAGAACTCCCCCTGTCTCTTGCGCACACTTGGATTGTGCTGAGCTTCTCGTCAAGTTTGAGCTTCTGGACTGACTTGGCACGACTAGTTTTCTCATGAAATGCGCCAACGAAACGGTGACAATCGAGTTGAAAAATGGTAATATATTGCCCCTTACCCCTATGCAAGCTTCCAGCCATGCAATCAGCCGCGTACTAATTGTCGTCTAGGAACCATCGTTCATGGTACCATTTCCTCAGTCTCCCCTCAGATGAACACCGCCCTCCGAACCGTCAAGATGACCATCAAGGGACAGGAGCCCATCTCATTAGAGACGATGAATATTCGAGGTTCTACAATCCGATATTTCATCCTGCCCGACTCCTTACCCCTCGATACACTGTTGATCGACGACGCCCCTAAGCCGAAGAACAAGGCCAGAAAGGAGGCAGAGCGGGGTGGACGAGGAGGACGAGGCAGAGGCGGTCCCAGGGGACGCGGACGTGGTGGAGGCCGCGGTCGCGGAGGACGACCCTAAACGAGAAGAACATGAGAAGATTTGGGAGAAATGACAATATGGGGAAAGGATGGAGGCGCACATGCCCGTCGTTAATGTGGAGTGACCACGTTATCACAAAGATGTCACATTCAAATGGAACCTGGCGTTCGGGTTGTTTGGCCATTAAAACTGTATGAACCCGCGTGGGGTGGGTATCGCTTTTGTTCTGGAAAGATATCTGAATATATGCTCTCTCACACCCCAATTCCATCGCAACATTTTTTTTATTCTACGGATTTTGAATAGTCTCGCCATATCCGTACGATCTGCAGCTTCTCCCATCCGGCCTGTTTGCCGCTGTTCCCAACAATTTGAGCCCGCCATTCAGGCCCAAACCCTTCAATGCGACTCTTGACTTGATCTGGCTTATTCTGAGCGCAGAGTAGGAGGTAGGCACAACCGCGTCGGGACAGAGTTTGGGGTAGTGCGTCGATCAGTCTATCTGTTGTCTCCATGCCATCTAAGCCGCCTGCGTAAGATAAGGCCAGCAGATACGAATCGTCGTCAAATGAAGGCTTTGTGCTGACTGCGAGGTCGTCTGCGGTAAACGAACCTGGTCTGGCAGGCATCTCAGGCGTGGGCACATATGGCGGGTTGAAAATGAGGACGTCGATGGTGCCCTCACGCCATGGAGTTGTGAGATCTCCCATACATGAGCCCAGATAAAATGCATGTGAGTTGGGGTTGTCAGAGGCTGCCTTTGCAACAGTCCTGACTGTAGCCTGACATGCAAAGGCGTTCATGTCAACTCCCGCAGTCAGAACCTCACGTGTGCCAAAAAGCTTTTGCGCATGTGCGTGGACAAAGGCGAGGACGACGCCTGAGCCTGTGCCGACCTCCACCACGAGAGGCGCTATGTCAGGAAACGCTTTTTGGAGATACTCGGTCTCTGCAGCAGACGAGAGCGTGTCCAAGAGGAGGTATGAGTCCTCGGCAGGTTCGTAGACTCGCTCATATGGGACGTGCGAAGTGTCTGGTGTTGGTAGCATGATGTATGCTTGTCAATGTGAGAATACGTTGTGATTGTGGTGAGGCTTCATTAGTATTTAGATCGTAGATAGAAAACTTGTGATTACACTGAGTGGATGCGGCACGTGATGTATGTTTAGAATCAAGAAATTGAGACTAAATAGTTGATAGAAGCAAAAGACGGACAAAGAGCTGTTGTTGGTGGATCGCAAATCTCTGGATCATAGCAGAGTGGTAACGGGCTCAGCATCGAACTGATCACCTTTTGTTTGTGTTGGATACGAACATATCTGCTTCACTTGGATCAGTATGGATGGATAGTTTGGGGATGCATGAACCAGGCAGACAGGAACCTACAATTGTTGCTCGAGATATTCCCTCATCAAACCGGTATAAAGCACCAGGAGTTCGAAGCTCGTGCAAAACTCCGTCGCAAAGATCGCCTCAAAGAATCGCACACTTCATCTCGCAACCCCAATCATCCTGTCCTGGCCCAACTCCCCATTTGATTCCCCAGCCCATATCCTCCACCATCCGAACCAGATTACGATCGTATACACCGTGCAGTTGGCATCGAGGACATGGTCGACTCTTTGTGTTATAGAATTTTGGTGGTTCCTTGGCTGTACCATCGCAGAAGGTCGGGCAATTGTTGAGGCCCATGAATGGCTCGCAGGGTTCCGTGAGGACAAGCCAGGTGTGTTTGCATTCTTTATGCTGGAAATATGTGAGAGCGCACATTCTCAGGTGTTCAGGGAATCAATCGCCAGAAAAAGGTGTGTTGGAATTATTGCTGGGGGGCAAAGACGAAAAACAAGTTCTATTCGCAAGGTAGAAAAGGAAGGTTGGTTGGCTATGTGGTGACAGGAATGGATGTTTCTAACAGTGCCAGTTAATCAGTGCTATAACAAAAGGCCACCACAATAATATTGTATTGCAACGCTCTTCCCTGGATCTCCGCGTGTGCAATTCTGTTTATACTCATACCCAAACACCATGCAACCATCATGAATCACGATCCGCTAAACCTCTAAATGACGACTCGGCAGTATTGTCTCCCCTAAGTGTCCCGCTTTGCTCCAGCTCATCATCGCTGATGGCGTCCTCGACAGATGGAACTAGGCGAGATAGCATCGTTTCCATGCGCCGTATCGCCTTTTCCATATTAGCCAGCCTATCTGTAGTTCCCTCAAACATGTCATTCTCGGAGAAAGATCCTCGAAGCTTCTGGGGTGGGATCCCGGGAAACATAGAATCTCGTCGTGATGGACGTCGAGCTCCGGGATCGGGCCTAGAGGTGTTATGTAGGTTGCGGGGCTCTATATCATTTGTCGCGTTGCGTGTGAACTGTCGACGGATGAGATGATGCGTGAGATCATCATCGACAGCGATGTCGTCGTGGACAGTATCAGGCGGCGGCACTTGAAAGACGGCGCGAAGGTCTCGGTGAACCGTCAACCGCCACTTCTTCCAAAACTGGCTCTTTGTTGGGGGCGGAGCTTTGATCTCGGCTGGGTCTTCGATCTCATGGGAAGGCCAGAGCAGACGGCGCTCAGCAACAGCGATGATGAGCAGGAGAGGGAGATTCAGAATCTTGACCGCCGTGACGTGGATCTTGTGGAACCAGCGCGGACTCACGACGAATTTAAGCGGGATGAATAGGAATACGGCGAGGATGTTGAAGGGGGGCTGGTATGCGAACACAGCGTCAGCCTTGACGCCCTCGAGTGTCAGAACTGCTCGACGGAAACTGATCTCCGCTATGGCGTTTGACGAAATGGTGCTGAATGTATTGGAAAGCATCGATACAAGGATGGTAAGGAAGAGTGTGTTCCCGAGGAAAGCGAAGGCTACCATCACACTAGGTCCTAGCAGCCAGTGAAACTCGGTCTAGTAGAGATGTCAGAATTTGTTAAGCGTAAGGGGGGGAGACGAAGACTGACCGATCGATGGATACCTGTTCCATCCAATCCAAACCAAATATAGATCATCCACTTCGATATTGTTCTGATGCATATTAATACCACGTTTCACCAAGGTGGTGCAGAAACCTACAGGATGGGGTGTGCCCCTTCACCGAGCCACAGAAGTGAAAGCAGAAACCCCAAGAAACACCAGGCTGATAGAGCTGTGAGGAAGAAAAAGTCCGCCATCATTGACCTAAGGGACAAGAACACGAGATTGTCGCTCAGCAGATTAAAAGCAAGCCGCGGAACCAAGACAGGGGCGGCGAGTGCAAGCACATCAAACGCCTGTTCGCCAAGGTTCGCGTCACCAAGCTTCCAGCCCAGGAACCGCAATACGAGATATACCCAGTAGATGAGAACAAAGGCCACATCAAGGAATGACCACAGGTTCTGGGTATAGACGTTCCTTTCGAAAGATCAGTACTCGAGTGAAAACATGACCAGCAAGTCTGTAGCATACCAACCATGTGCTAGAATAGTAGCAAATTGATCCAAGCCCCATCCAAAAGCAAAGATAGAAAAGGCTGCCTCTGTTGGTCCATAGCGGTTTTTCCTTCTAAGAACCATAACCGCAACGTAGAGAGTGAGCAGCGTGGCGAATTGGATTGACTCGAGGACATTTCGGGTTCGGGGGACAATCAGGCGATATTGGTTGAGGAGAGGGGACTCGCGAGGATCATAAATAGATATGGGCTTCAACTTGTAATGATCGGGGATAATGTCCCAGAATGTCGAGGGGGTATAGACAATTCGACCCTCGTATATGGCATTGACGACCTTTTGACAAGTCGCTGAACTCAAAAAATGCTTGCTCTCAGTGACAATGGCAACCTCAAGAGATGGCAGAGTCTTGTAATCAACCCAGGAGGTGGTGCGCTCTGCCTCATCTCGAATCTCTTCTGGGGCATTCTGGAAGGGCTCAAAGCCAGCGACTAGAATATGAGCCAGAAGCAAAAGGCCGTCCTGGCCATCATCATGCACTTCACCAAAGCGTCTCAGGATGCGCGTAGCTATGAGCTCACATAGAGTAGCACGTGTGAAGTTGACATTGTGACGGTTATTAAGATGAGACTGCTCTTCGAGAAACTGAGCACGATTAACCAGCAAACAGTAGACTATCAGATCATATCAGTAAAGGGTCCTCAAAAGGGGTGAACAGCACTTCTCTTACTGATAGAAATGTCGTTGAGGCCATAGAACTTATCAACCAACGGCCGCACAACTGTAACATTAATCCTCAGATCCTGCAGCTGGGCGAGGCTCAAATAGTCCTCAACAACGCTGATGATGTCGCGACGAATACGGTGTATGTTGGTATACACAGGTAAGTGACTATGAGGGTCTGTCATGCAACTATACAGGGCATCGCGGTTCTCTGGGCCGCCTGTACTGAGCCTACTCAGTAAAGGCCGTCGCTCTTGAGGATCCGGCAACGTGATGCGCCGGCGGGTGTTGCCAGCCATGAAAGGGCCAGTCAGGTAGTCCTATAGTGGTAATATTTGAGGGAGGGACAAGGTCAGAACAAAGAGGATGGACTGCAATTATCGCGTTGTCGGTGATGGTTTAAATCAAGTTTGTCCCTTTTCGGTGTAGCGAGCGATAAGATAGGATGGATGGATGCTTTGAAACGCCCCAGATGTCGCGTAAAGGCGCTATTGGATAGATACAAGGACCTGGTAGTTTGCGAAGAGGGAACAAAAGTAATTGAGCAATGCCGCTGGTGATATCAGCATTTGAAATATAGGTATATCCTCAATTTTAGGTTGTGAGGGAGGAATTATTTACAGAAGTGTAACGTCATTACACTAGACGCCTGTCCCATTTAGAGCGTTTCGGATTTGAATCTTTGGGGGGTGTTGCTTCTAAAACATCACTGATTGGATCATACCAGCCCTGAGATGTTAATGTTAATTAATGCCTTGATCATTTCTCTGACGGAACAAATGGAAGTGAGTTCTTTACAGACTGGTAGTGACTTAAACAATCCGTCTCTTCTCTTTCCTCTTCTTTATTTTATCTGACATCTTAACAAACTTATACTAGTTATCCACTTGAGCTTGCTCTTAGACTGTCTGAAGCCTAACTTAGAGCTACACGCACATGGGACACTAATCTCAGACATTCCGTGCATTACGACAATGCGAATCCTACAGTTTCGTCCCAGTCTCATCCGCGCCAGCCTCTTTAGCCAATGCCCAAGCGAACTTTGCCAAAGATCCTCTCGTCACAGCGTGATGTTTCGCTTTCTCGCTGCTCGCCTGTCTGAGCGCATATCGCGCCGCAATTCCTTGACAAACTCCAGCCAGCTTCCAGATGCTGAACGACATTCCCCATGGAACCTCAGACCGGGGATCGTATCCACTCTCCTGCGTGTACCACTCCAGGATCTTGTCTGGTTGTGGAAGACCAGGTGTCTTGCCAGGGAGGAATCCGGATGCATCATAAGGAGTTGCACCAGGGGATTTGGCCGAGTAGAAGTTTATAAGAAAGTTGCAAATGTCGGAGAGCGGGTGGCCAACAGTAGACATCTCCCAACTGTAGAACATGTGTTAGTAACTGGCTTGGAGTTTCCGGGAAGGTGAGCATACTCCAAGATTCCGATGACCCTTGGTTCAGTCTTGTGAAATACCAAATTGTCAATCTTATAATCTCCATGTACCAGTGTTGCCCGGTCCTTGGGTTGCAGACGCTCGTTCTTGAAGAAGCGGACCGTTTCCTCAAAGTGAGGGAGCTTTCCAACAGGCTCCTTGGTCTCAATGTCGACGACCTTCTCCTGGCTACCACAGATAGTTACCCACGTCTTGATCTGTCGTGAATAGAAACCCGATGGTTTGCCAAACTTCTCTAGGCCGACCTTCTTGTAGTCAACTGCGTGGAACCGTGCCAATGTTATCACGGCATCGCGCCACATAGCCTCACGATCGGCGGGTTGTACGCCTGGCATGGTAAAGTCTTCAAAGATACGTCCATCAAGAAACTCCATGATGTAGAAGGGTGTGCCAATGACAGAGTCATCCTCGCATAGACAGTACGTTTTGGGTACAGCAACATCAGTGTTCTCCAAAGCATGCATGATGCGGTATTCACGCTCTACTTGGTGTGCTGTCTTGGAAAGGAGCTTTCCAGGTGGCTTCTTGCGCATCACAAAGCGCTGGCCATCTGAAGCAGTAATCTGGTATGTAGGATTGGATTGACCGAAACCAAACTGTGCAACATCAGCAGCCATCACACTGAGAAGAGTACGAGCAGAGAGCTCACCTGTTTGAGGTCAATCGGTGTTTTGATGGTTGGGACATGCTCAGAAATGTATTTCTCAAGCGCAGCCTCATCGACGGGCTGTCGAATTCTACCAGCCATCCTAAGGACAGTTATGTGGCTACCTTATTTTATCAGGTGAGTGGACGAAAGGATGATCGACGGTCGATTTGCTGGTTCAGGGTCACGAGATAGAAGTCGGAGGCTATAAAAAGATGGATTGAAAAATGGTTTGGCGAAGCTACGGTTAATAAATGATAATTGCAAGGTCAAGAGTTATTGTACCCCGGATGTGAGAACTGACTCGATGAGCTTATTTGGTACTACCTTGAACATTTGGCCCCTTGCTAGTCACTAAAGATGCCGAGGTTCAGATCTGGGGGGTTTACAGACAGACCTTTAGTGGCCCCCTCTTCCCCAAGCTCTCCACAATCCTAGGTTCCGTTCGGTTCCTCGGTTCATCTGACGTGCCTAGGTCAATATTGTTTCGACGCCTAGGTATCTCTATCTTGTTTGTAATCAATCAGGGTTTCGTGCTTCAAGGCATGCCAGATAGCAATTCACCTATATGGGTGTAATAATACAAATTTTCATTATAAAACTCAAGGCCCGTTGTTCATTATCACTGTTCAAGGCCCAAGGCCTACCTACTAGCTATGATCATCCTGCCACCACTCTCATGCCTTGGAGAAGAATATACATCTCATTAACAGACTACTGGCATGCACATATAATCAAGGTTCCGCATAACAGGCTCCCACCACGGACCAGCCGAAGCAGAACACCGCCGTTCAACAAACAAGCATACGGTATATAAAAGAATAGTCCTTCCTGCTCGCTGATTTCCACCTCACCCATCCATCCATATCCGCCTCACTACCACAACGCAAGACATGAAGGAATGCTCATGCCAAAAGGAAACAGACAAAAGAAAATTAACAAAAGAAACCATGGTGACAAGCCCTCCCAAGTAGCTTCCGGGTCCAAGGTGAAGAGAACAGAATATTCCGTGGTATCAGTATCCATAACGCCAAGCCCTCCGTCTGATGCGGTCGTAGTACATGGATCAATATGTGTCGAGATGTTTGTGGCTGAAAGTCGTTTTGTCATTATAGATCATTTACCAGCCCTTCTTCCTCGCGAAGCGTTTGTTCAACAATGCCAGCACCTTTGGCACGTTGAACTGGACATATTCCAGGTCAAGGTCATCCTGATTGTCCTTTTGCATCTCAAGCAGATCATCAAGTTTGAGATCCAATTCAAGTAGACCCCTATTGCGACCTGTCTTCAGGTTAGCATGCTAGAGTGACAGGAGAAAGAAAGTAGCTTACCCTTATAATGCAATGAAATGACGAATGTTCCAGGTAGTGGGCTGGTAAAGTTGAAGTAGATGTTGGCCCGTCTGTTGTCGGGAACATTACTCTTCTGGATGACGCCCTCCTTCTCAAGCTGCTGGTGTGTGAACTTGTACGGACCAAGGACTTGCTGCTTCTGCTGCTTTCTCTTAGTACCCTCGCTCTGTGATCGAACGTTGTGCAGGTAGCTTTTGTAAGTCTCGAGTTGTCCGTTGAGATAGACATTATGATCACGGATCGTCTTGTAAACTTCTTGCAGCTTCTGGGTCTCAGTGATAACACCCTCTTTGAGTGATCCGAGATGTTGAAGCTCCTGCTCAACTTCGTCCCGGAGTAGGCTAAATTGATCGGCCTTGTCGATAACGCGCAATTCCTGAAGCTGGGATAGCAGTTCCATGGCCCGGATACCTTTGCGAACCATTACTGCATCACTGCGATTTGTAGCTGCGGCATCAGCAATGCGTTCTAGTCGCAGTGGTCTTCTGGCTACCCCGCTTGTTGCTGGGATCGATCGCATGACTTGTACGAAAATCGACTTGGCTTCCATGAAATAAACCTCCTCCTGCGTGATATCCAATGCTGCTGTCAGATCGCCGATAGCTGACTCCCATCTACTGAATAAAGGCAAGTTGATGACTCTGTTCTCTTTTCGTGGCAACTGAGGGGGTGATGATCCCAATTCCGACATAATTATAGCAAGATGCGAATTGTCATCTTTGCACAGCTCGTCGTGATGCTTGTCGAGTAATGAGTGCATGGCATAAACTTCGTTGAGAGTGATCTCAAGTTCAAGATCCTTCTTTGATAGGGCAACATAATTATCCATCTCGAGGCTCTCATAGAAATCCTGGACCTCGCAGAGATCGAGCATGAACTTATTGATTCTATCCTTGTTCTGATGAATGAACGGCTGGAGCTTAGCCATGTACGGCTCCTTGGCGTAGGATGGCTTGTTCGCGAGGTTCTGAAGCATCTTGGCGATATATGTTAGAGTTCGTCTGGGTCGTTCGGCCGGGGTTCCGTCGATAAGCATGTAAGATTTCGGGGTAACGATCGCAGGGTTAATGAAGCGCAAAAAGAAGAATCCACCGATCAAGGTACAAATGACCTGGTCATTAGCATCTGGGTATTTGCGCTTGGTTAAGCTCCTGATTTGTTTGCAAATCCATCGGATACCGTAAGGCGCTTCCTCGAGGCCCTCAATAATGGTGGTCAAGAAGCCATTAGCAATCTCGGTCAACATGGTTAAGCGGGGCTCAATGATGGCCTGAACCTGAGGGTTCTCAGCGGCTTGTTCGCCAGTGATTCCCTTGGGAAGATGGGGAGGCAGTTGGCCAGTATCCTCTTCGATCTGTTCAATCATTCGCTCGTAGACCTTGAGCGGGTTGATTTCCAGGTCAAGATCTTTCAGCTCGATTAAGCCATTGATTCTATCAGCAAGCACGGATTTGAGGAAACTTTGACCAGGACCTCTTCGGGTGTATGTAGTCATCATTCGAGAGACGGGAGTATTAGCGCGGAGCAAGGAGGAGTAGTCTGGCGTGTTGTCGAACTGATATGTCAAGACGGACTAGAGCGTGTGAGACGGGTATCCCTTTGAAAGGCGTGGAAAGCTTACCTGAAACATAGTGAGCAAGAGATGCTCTTCTCGACTTTCGTATTGGTTTCCATAAATAGTGAACATGACAGTCTGGAGAAGCGAATCAATCTCGGACATCGAGACGAGTCTGCAGAGATGTGCAATGTGCCTAGGCTCAGATTGGAGCAGAAACAAAAGGTTTCCGTATTTCTGAGTTTTGTCGTCGTTAGGGAAGACACCCTGCTGCATTTCAAGAGCATCTTCGAGATGACTGGCAACTTCGTTTTGCTACAACGCGAATCAGAACTCGTTCATTTCGACGTTGATTGGAGACGTACCTCTTCCAGGGCCATACGGTTTTGAATAAGCAACGCGATTCGTGAATCTAGATAGCGCACATCCTTTTCCAAAACGAAGTTCTTCTTTGACTGTGATGAGATCTTAGACTTGAGATCACGCAGCGCCTTTTGTGCTGGAATGGGGTCAGTTAGTTATCCTCTTGAAATGTGCATGTAGGCCTACCTTTGGCAAGCTCGTCTTCAATCTGTAGATCTCCCTCATTGGCAGAAATCGACATGTAGAGAGCTGACATCGAGTAGCGCTTCGACTGGCGCGCAGAGCGCGAGCCGTCGTAGGAAGACATGGTATTTTGGCGTGATATGGGCTGGAAAGAGGAGGAGGAGGCGGTAGAAGCTCGAGATGGTGTTTGTAACATGATGGACATAGTGTGTTTACTGCAATTGTATGATAACGATGGTTCAGGCTCGTATGCCTCTAGACCCAGACAACAAGCAGCAATTGCACAGGTGCCGAGCCAAAGGGCAGCGAGTCAGGTTATCCCAATTATGATGAGTCGAGGTCAAGTGTGGCAGCGAAAGCAACGAGCAGTTCGAGGCGACTGACAAGCAGTTAGGCGTAGATGGCGTTCAACGGTTTTCGTGGTACAAAAGCGGGAAGTCGCCAAATAATGAAGATTGTATCAACGGAGGTATCGACGATGGTTATGAGGCGAGCACGGCGGTTAGAGGCGCGCAACGGGAATACGTTCGCTCAGAAAACAAAGGGCAAGAAACAAGCGAAGATGGATAGATGGGAAGTGGCAACGATAGCTCAATGGGAGCGACAGTATGTCGCGATGCGAAATTCTGAAAATCCTCGATCTCGCGAGGAGCGCAGGAGGCGTTCAAGGAAGAAAGAAGTGCAAAATGAACAACAGAACGGCGGCAGGTTGATGGTGATAGCGAAAGTGGAGGTAGCGGTGGTGGTGTTGGTGGTGGACAAGGCAGACGCAGGAAGGGAAGGGGGGCCGTGGGTGATGGAATTGTACAGGCAAGGCAACCAAAAGCGAAGTACCTGAGCTAAAGGGGTACTTGAAGCAGAGTAGTTTAGATAGTGGACTGCAAGGTACCAGACATGGATCCTGGTGTATTTCCGGGCAGATTTATGCACGGCTGAGACGCGGACTTCAGGAGGGAGAGACGGCGCGTGGGACGGTCGGTGGATCGTTGGCGTTCGACGCTGCAGGGTCGTGCGTGCGTTGTAGGCTTGCACTTTGTTTGTGTGTGTGGGGAGAATAGGAGGAATTAAAGCGAGCGCGAAACAAGCAGCGACGATGAATGAAAGGATAATGAACTGCTTTTGACAAGGGAAATGATCGACGCTGAAGAAGAACTGGAAGAACGGAAGAAGATATCCAGAAGAAAAGTGACAGGAACCTGATAAGTTTGTGTGACTCTAGAGAAGGTGCCTACTAATGTACTCCGTACTGTACGTCCGAATGGAAAGGAGGCCAAGGAGTAGTAAGGTAAGGTAGGAATCAGGGGCAACTAATGTCATGGAAGGCAGGCAAGAAACAAGACTGAAGTGGCAGACCAAGTGAAAGAGGAGGGAGGGAGGACGAATCAGAGATTCCTAGCAGCTACGCGTGCAGTCCAGTACCTAAGGTAGGTTTTGATCGGTACCTGAACTGAGATGAGAGAGACAATACCGGTAGTGGATGGATGGATGGAGACATGATGCCCAGTCAAGGCGAACTGGGTGTGGATGGGAATGGAATAACGTGGCTGGTCTACCACCGCTGGTGAATGTATTACTGGTAGGTAGGTGCCGACCTACCTTACAGAGTTGGTGTAGAGCTTTGAAGCGAAACCTGAAGGCTTATTGTATTTTGCAAATACCATACATACATACCTTCCACCAAAACCTAAATTTAACACAACGGACGGGACAGTTCAACGGTCAATCAACAAGTCTTAGGTATTAACAATCACCCGCAGTAGCCCTTCACCAAAATACGCTTACCATGCGTACCACCCGCTGCCATACTACGTAAAAATGTAAGATAGATAAGAAACAGAAGAAGGCCAAGCCCTGAAAGGGTTTCGTATGTACATGCTGGGATCAGGGGCAGAGGCGAAACTCATGGGAGACAGAGTGGAGTGACGCCGCCCAAAAACATGATCGTTTTTAAGTAGAGCGGGCTCTTGCAACGGGAACCCACAGGCGCAATGACGATCAGCAACAACCCGGACTGTTAACGTTGTTGGGCCTGGCAGGCCTGTGTACCTACAGTATTAAGTAAAAACCCTAACTCGTTAATGAGACCCTGGGATTTTGCGGGCGAGAAACAAAGGGCTCTGCAACGGCCCCCTGGTTCCGATTAAAGGTCAACTGTACGGAGTACAGTACATACCTATCTTCTTTCACTACGAAAGACTCGAGGCTCAATTCAATTGCTTGTTGTTTCTATAAGAAGTATTCCGAACGGCCAGTCGCCTCTTGAAATCATGTGGAACGAAGGCGTTGCAATTGCGGCGTTGGCGGGGTTTTCTTTGACAGAGGCTTGTAGTATAATTTGGTAGTGCAAACCTCTCGTGCTTCTTCTGAGAAAAGGAAAACTTGGTTCCTTGGACAAGCGGTTGATCATCCTCTGGTCGTCAGACCGCCAGACTCATGGTCGATCAGAGGGGATGATCTCAAGAGCTCTTTACAGTACATACATATTCATGAGTGTAGATAAACACACATTGCAGCAAGTAGTTGGATGGTTGGGCTGTGAGTGGGAGGATCCTGGTTCATAGTTGGTAAGGATTATAGATATAGCCAAATACAAGGATGATTATGGTAAAAAATATATATATATAAAAAATATAAAATAAAAAAAAGACTCTGAGCAAAGTTCCAGTTGTTTGAGAACTCGGTCAGCTGAAGGATCCGTCCTCAATGATACAGCACTATGAGCAAAAGCCGAGAATCTGTGACTTGTTAGGTGCCCAAGCTGAAGCCAAGTCACCAACGGTTATACCGACCTGCAACAGAAGTTAACAGAGCACATCCAACTTCCAAAACGACACGACAGGAGACAGGGGCAGTGTAGGGTTGCCACGGGTGCTCAGTGGTGGATGGTCTGGGCTTGGGGCGCCAAAATAGCCCTCGTGCCTGACAAGGGGAGGGAAAAGATGCGAGGAAAAAGAACTTGAGCATCCTTGTATTCAACGGGTATCTTTGTATTACTAGATTTGATCAAGACAAATTGGAGGCAGAGATATGTTATAATCAGAGGCGTGTTTCTTAGCGTAGGATATACATCTTTGCGAGATACAGCGCCTTCGTCCCTTGGGGTTTCCTTTTTCTGGTCTCCATCAAGAGGCCTGCGTAAGTTTTCTGTCAATCAACGCTTGTTGAGGGGCAACAAGAGACAAGGGACCCATCCTTGCGTGCCAAGTCAGGGGTAGATTGGACCATCACCCGCTTCGGGCTAGACACAGGGCACAAGGCTCTACTAAAGTGCCTGCACCTGCTTATGCGGGTACTCATGGACGGCTCGCTGTGGATGCCCGCATGCGTGAGATGGGTAATAATGGAGGGGAAAAGAATTGGCTGTGGTTCAATATGTGTCGGCTACCGATATTATTGTTATTATTATTATTGTGATGGTGACGCAGATTGAACTTCACTTGTATTGATGTAAGGTCGTAATTCTGTCGCCGGGTCATTCGCAGATTGCTTCGAATAGCCAAACATGCCCGCCATTTTCTACCTATCTTTACGATGCACCACTAAACAGGCCCGTGTGACTGAGTGAGGTCATGACGGTCTAGCGAGCGACTGAATCCACTGGTCGTGGAGAAATAAAGAAAATGGAACCAAAGTAACTCCATCTACTCCGTAGGGCCCTGCATTTGATTGACAATCTTCATTGTAACAGTAGTCAGCCCGTTTTTTATCAAGGAAAAGTTGCTCGCAAATGATCGTATCTATCCTTCAATGATAAGGGGTTCAGAGCTACACTTTCACTGGTCTATACACTATCATCGTCGTTTTAGCGCTTATACACACATTCCAACTGCGGCATGTCTCGCATCACCTTGTCTCTCTTCACTCAGACCCATGTCTCTGGCGTGCTGTGCCTCATCTTTCCAGGTCCCCTTGCCTGCCATGCGAGTTCCCCCTGTCAACAACTGAATGTATCCCGAGTCTAACGGTACCTTATGTACTGTACCTGGTTCTTGGCTCCCTGTCCTGTCGTGCGCGCAACGACTGCGGTGCGGTTTGGGGCATTGTCGATCGCCGGCAGAGCAACCTGCGAATGTAACGATAAAAACGGCTTCAAAGTTTCGAAGATCACCATCTTGGGCATTATTGCAGTGGCAGGCCCAGTCAAAACGGCATGTTGTCACGCAAACTTGACGCTTGGCAGTCCGAAATAAGACTTCTGATACACGGAGCTAGTCGGCGATCGTCAGAATCACATCCTTCTCATATCCATATCCATATGTGGTTCTCGTCTATCGAGGAATCGCTAATGTTGACTTTCTGCGAGACATGGCTGAATACAACAGCGAGTAGTTTTCGCAAATGCGCGGGATATCACTCCACATTCTTGTCTTCCCACGCCATTACCTTTCCCTCTCATTCAATGGCAACGGCTTTGATTGACACTGGATTGTGTAGATGACATTGTAACAAGGCGGTTTCTCCAATGGCCAAGCTGATTCGAGGTCTAGACAACGCCAGCCTTCACTCTAGATACTGATGGCTAGTCTACTTTGATGCTAACCATCGTTTCCGCCAATTACCAAGCAACAGCTGGTTCAAGGCTAATAAGAGCCACCTGTCTCGACAGCCACTTCTCACATATCACTTGAGGCAAGGGATTGGAATGGAAAGACAGAAAGCCGAACCCAACCGTTGAACGGTTGTGCACTTACATGCAGGAGTAGTTGGAACCTTGCATCTTCAGCTGATAGTTCAGCCTGCCTGATCCTAGAACTTTTGGGAAAAGAAAGCGGACGTCGAACGGGTGATATACTGCATCGACTTACTCCTTCGTGCCTTGTAACTGCATGAGGATACATTGCCAAGCCGAGGGTTGCGGCTTAGACATGGGCCAAGAACAGGCGTTGAAGACTTGTAGAGCTAACATCGAGATATCTCCACTCTCAACGGCCATGTCCCATGTTGAAATACTTAGGAATTCTGATCTCAACTCATGTCAAAATGCCTACTTACCACAGGTCAGGATCAGGATACGAGTTGTCTATCCACAATTCACCTTGAAATTGATCCTGAGGGCTAGCCCACACGTGCTGTCACCACGTCACCTGTGGACTCCAACCTTTGATGCTGGTTTCAAGAAGCTAATTCAGACACGAAATACTGGACTCTCTGTTCGCCCTAAATATGCCTATGTCTGAAATGCGGCATAGACTACCTTACATACTGACTTAAGTAGCCCCCAGCGAATTGAGACGCAAGGAGATCCCTTGCATAGCAAGCATCTCATCACGATCGAATGCGCACAGGTGATGTGTTTCCTCCATCTTCGTGTTGCCTCTCCATCCGGGGTTCCGGATGGGCCTGTCAACCCTTGATTAATTCTGAAACGAACACCCTTCTGCCAACGGGACGAGCCTAGCCGCCTCCATTGTGAATAAAAAGTACACATGGGTGTAACGTACGTGACCTTTATGCAAATACCCATGTACAGGCTCGGTTGATTCCGGTGTCAGGTATGTAAACAATTATTATTGAAACTGTGGTCTGTGAGTCAAGACGTACTATATTTACCATCATATGTTGCTGAGTCCCTACTCCTAAGATGATAGTATGGGAGGTATAGCCATGACAGCAGGTTTATCTGGCACGCAATTAGCGTGTTACCATTGTTCGATAGCAAAGCAATAGATATCAACAGTTGTTAACGCAAGTTCCAACGCTCCAGACAAATGTAAAACGCAAGTTCAGTTCAACATTCATGCGGCAGTTGTGGTACTGAATAGCGGATCTGGTCAAACACTGCATCACTCGGACAGCGTTTCCCGATCGTTAGATACTCATATGTAACATACATCATGCACCACACTGTTCAATTGCATAGGAAAATTTGTTTCAGATTCCCCTGATGACATCCTTTCTATAACTGCATTGACGTTATATCATGCCAATCGCTCCGAGATATAGCCTCTTGATTTCTCAGTTCCACGACAAGATCCCAACCAAAGTTGACTCCTTGCAAGCAATAGTATCTTGAACAGCAGTTTTATGTCGACCATGTTCCTGGAACACTCCTGTGTCATCTATGTACCAGTCATTTGGCACATCTTCCATCAACAGCTTCCTTGTTCCCATCACTATAAGCACAGCCGTCACCTAGTCCGTCGAGTTCTCAGGGGGGAATGGTTGGGCGTTGATGTCATGGCGTCGATAAAGAGCCGAGTCTTCAGGGTTTCTCTTATCCGGTAATTGTATCTCCCGAAGTATCTGGTAGAAGGAGTTTTCATAATCCTTCTTGAATATGAATCCGATGGCGACATCGGACTCGAAATACTCGTGCTGCCTAATGTTGTCAAGTCTCTGGCTCTGAAGCACATAATACTCGTAAATCGGGTGTTTTCGGGGCATGTAAAGATGACCGCACATCCTTTTCGCATGTGTCTGTACGAATAGGCCACTTTCTATGTGATCGCGGGTTCTGTTCGCTCGGCTGGTGGAGGAGGGATCTCCTCGTGCACATTCAGAATGAACCCTGAAATCGACAATGTAAACCACATGGCAGTGATTGCGCCAAGTTGGAATCTGTGTAGGCCAGCTTTCGAGCATGATGTGTGGCAGGTTTTCACTTGTGGCCTGTTGAGTAGAATCTGGTCCCTGAAGCAGGATGTCCCCAAGAGTATCGTGTTCGTCAAATTTCGAATACATGTCTTTCTTAGGGTATGATTGATATGGTCGGTAATCAAGCCATCCTGCTATCCTGGGCTTTCCTCACTTCTCAATCAGATATCGTGGTATGGCTTTTCGAAGAAATCGTTCGGGGGAGGTCAGCCGCCTGCAATAGGAAAGTTGGTATTATCAAGTGCCGATGAGACGCAAATAAATTCACCTAAGAAATACTAGACGTTGATGTAGATATTCTCTTTTGAATTGTGAGGGTTTAGAAATCTCTGTGCAGGGAGTTGAGCTTTTCTCTTCCGCCGTGAGCAGCAAAGCAGTAGTGAATGCAGGCAGGTGTGGGCAAACCGATGGATAGAATGGAACGGAAGGCACACTGCAGGTATGTAGCAGCGCCCCTTCCATTGAGCAGCTGCATATTCCTTTTTCATCGGAGCTATCTTCACAGGTACCTAGAAAACAACAATCGGAACCCTTACAATACCTACTAGTCAATAGGATGATCTCTTCATCACTACCTATTCACCAGACACTCCTTGCCAACAAGTTATTTCAAATACCTAAGGTAGGTACCCAGTATTAAGAAGATTCTACATAGTAGGTACCATATTGTTCTACAGGCTACATGTCTTCCCCTTCCACGGTCTAATCATTTCTAGCAAAAAAATTCAATACCTTCCTTACAGCATATTAGGTACCTTAGGTACCTACATAATAGCTACAGGTAACAATTCGTCGATGGAGGTCATTCGTCAGCGAGGCCACCTGCGGATATGTGCAGCTTATTGTCCCGGTGCAAACAGTAGAAACCGATTGTTGAAGAGTGAAGATGTCCAACAAACATTATCATTGTTGTCAGTCCATTTTGCCTAGTGTGTAACACGATCATGATTTTCCCATACAAAAAGCACACGCAAGGAGCCGGTACATCAGTTTTCAACAATTGAGCTCCACTGCGCTAAGGAGCTCAACGTGATGTCATTTGTGCCGCAGCTGTCCCAAGCTCCAACCTCCACCGCGAATCAACTGACAATCCAAGAAGCAATTGACCACGCGTACCTGTTAGAAATAGCATACACGCTTCACAATTTATCTGAACAGCCTTCGGCAATGTCCTTCAGAGCTCCTATCCGACGTATCGCCCTCGCCAGGCCTGCTTTGGCTGCGCGAGGCTTCCACTCGACCCCTCGAGCTTTTGTCCGCGTTGGTCAAGAGATTCCTAACCTTGACGTCCTTCTGGAGGACTCGCCCGGTAACAAGGTCAACCTCGCGGAGGAGTTCAAGTCAGCCAATGGATACATCGTCGGCGTTCCTGCTGCCTTCTCCGGAACGTGCTCCAGCAAGCACATCCCCTCTTACATCAACCACCCCAAGCTCAAGCAGGCTGGCCAGGTCTTTGTTGTATCTGTCAATGATCCGTTTGTGTAAGTTTAGCAATCATGAATCATCGTATATATTGATAATCTGGCATGTTTCTGACTGTATTGCAGCATGAAGGCTTGGAGTGAGCAGCTCGACCCCGCCAAGCAGACCGGTGTGAGTAAACATTTTTAACACGAAACTCCCCTCGTTCAATGTTCCAGGTTATTCCTCTAACTTTTCACAGATCCGATTCCTTGGTGACCCTACTGGTGAGTTCACTAAGGCTCTAGACCTTGGCTTCGAGGCATACGAGGTATTTGGCGGTATGCGAGGAAAGCGATATGCCCTCAAGGTGGAGGATGGCAAGGTCAGCAAGGCATACGTGGAGCCTGATAATACTGGAAGCGCTGGTAAGTAATATCCTAGGATCGTTTATCATGTCATATTGGCTAACATCTAGTCTACTAGTCTCCATGGCGGAGCAAGTGCTCGACTAGATTTGTCTATCTCTATAAATCGGGATGGAGTGTCCCGTAGGCGTTATCTCAGACACCCCGAGAGCATCTCTTGATCAAAATATATCATTGCAGTACTCATAGTGCTTCATATTTCACTCATCCAAATCCTTTTTTACCTTGGCCACTCCTGTTATCGTCATGGCCTGCTCGTCTAATCATCTCGATCTGTACAAATAACGACCTCTTGGCAAAATTCTTCCTTGATCTTGACACATATCGATCCAACATGAACAAGGGAGCACAGGCTACCCTTGATGAGACCCTTTGAATGTTTTGCTTCTAGTATGATACTTCCCCCCTGAGATAGGCTTCCTGATCAGCGAGCCATCGCTTCCAACTCTTTCGACAACATTGCCATCAGCTCCATGACCATCGTGCGTCTCGATTCTTTTCACCCATAATTTTGAACCCCGTTTGGTTAGCAGAGTAAGTTGCTCAGTGTCAGTACCATTCATTTATTGTCATCATTTTATCACCCACTAACCTCTCGCCTATGCAACCCTTAGCCAATTAGCAAGGCTCACGTCCACTCGTTTGGTCTGAGCCTGCTGTTCTTGATTCAGATATGTTGCGAGGCAGGCCTGGTGGAGGAGTTGATTGTTTCACTTGTCCAGTGATATGACTGACGGCGGCACAAGGAGGTGCAAACTTTTAAGCGCAGTCCTGGGATATCACGGGTTTCAGCTGCTGGGCAAAGGTTACTTATCCTCCCGTAGCTATTGCTCTGTGAAAGTTCTTACATCTCACTTGCTTTGACGATCTTTAATGTCGCCTGCAAGCATCAAAAGGGCGTGTCATTGCACAAGACTCCGTTGCGAATCGTACGTTTCTGGCTAAGATAATACTATTTTGTCAAAGCCATTGCTGGTCATAGCCAGCCTAGAGGTTAACGGTCATAACTCGGCGTGAGTATTGGAACTCTTAGCAGTGGTGGCAGTGGAGGATTCCATCTATTCTCGCGTGTCTATTCAGTTGACTTCCCATTCGCAGCGAGTCGCCTTTGGCACTGCCAATGATATCACGCATGCAACTCCAATGTGGTTGCTCCAACTATGTTTCCAATGATGCATTTCTCAGTCAACGACAGCTGTTTGATTTCAGTCCGGGTTGATATCAGGTTCATGGAGTGATAGGAGAGGCTTCCGTTGCGTACTACCCTATAGTTGCTACACCAAACATGACTCTCCTGTGCACTCGATAGTGCCTTTCTTTTATTATAGTCATCAGTCGATAAAACATACGATAATGATCATTATGTTGTGTATACTACTGATGCATGGGATTGTGGTTTCCGTGAGCAGAATATATCAACCACATCGACCCAACTCAGTTTGTACGGTTTTCAAATCCTTGATGACACTACGGTGTGCTGTAACTATTGCAGAAGCCTACATCCAATGGAAAACCACATTATTATACATCGAAAACAGTTAGAAATACAGACTTCACTAGTACCCTACGTTATGGAATTAGCGACTGGATTGATCTGATGGCAAATTCTCAGGGCTCTAAAGACTTATAAGTTTTGATCACGACAAATGACGCTGGAGTACGGATAGACAGACCAGCATCACATCACTACCTCATCATCATCGAACTGGACAGGAAACGCTTGTCAATTCGATAGCCGAAACGCCCCATCAAAAGCAGGATGAGAACAGCGGCATGTTACTCAGACTATAGCCTTTAGACAAAGCAATGCCTTCCAAACAGGGACTCAACCGCCGTGGACCGAGATGATGATCGCCGTTCCGCCGTGTCAAAGCTTGGAATGGAGAGCTCTTTAAAGAACATAACGGCGGCGACGAATGAGAATCCATCGCAAGGGCTTGGGCTTGTCACCCCAAATGAGTTGAAGCTAGACAAGGACGAAAGAAAGACTAACGAGGAGGGTCCGGGACGCGTCTGGAACGCGATATCGTGAGCAGCCTTGTTGAGTGGTGAATTAAGCGCGCAACAAGGGTATTGGAGGAAATGCAAGAAATGATTAACTACGAATCATAACTTGACAATGAACCAAAGATGCCCGGCTATGTGACGGCCGCGTGTGGCGGGGCCTAATTTCGAGATGATAAACCTAGAATAGTTGCATACTGTAGTAAGTGATAACGCTGGAACCCAGAGGCATGAATCATGTCAATATAATTACGGCTGAGGTGATAATCGGATATTGAAATGTGACATGGGCGGGCGGCAGCGGCGACATGACGAAGCAAACAACTTACCCTTTATTCAAGACAGGGCTCTTTGAGCTACGAATATGTCACTCGATCGATGTGTTCACTGGATGGTGTACTCAGGTAGACTTTGCAGCAAGTGGGCTGATGGCCACAGCCGTTAACTAAGGCGTCATAGCTATAGCCTATTCCACACTGACACCGAGATACAAGGCAAGGCGGACAGACCGAATCCAAGCATGCAGTCAGTCCATCGGGCTCTGTCACTAGATAGGTGCGCTGTTGCCCAAGACAGTCACTTCTCAATAGGTATGTATTTGCGCAGAACATGGCTGCCGATATTGGGCTGTTATACATGCATGCAGTCCGAGATCATGAGGCGGCTACATGCATTGATGTTGTGATATGGGATGATTGGGAGATATCAAACCATGGCGCTGATGTTCCATCACTTCCCAGAATCACATGTAGTAGAACAACATGCGTCATGGTTTGCTGGGTATTGTTTATATCTGAAAACCCAAATCTGATGTCAAATCCAATCGGAATATTATCGATCCATGGTAACCAATTGATACTGGAGCCTCAGTTTTGCAACCTTGCATCGCTCTGCAGACGAAGAAGAGAAGGGAAAAGATGATGGATATCTACCCAACCACACCAACTCAAGGTACCTAGCCGCAGACCAAGCTGTGACAAGTGGCCAACCACGCACATGCATCCGTAACAGCAAAGGGCCAAGACATGGGGGGATACACACACCACCACCACGCGGTTACGCCCCCACCACCTTAGCAGACGACGTGCGATCTCGAGACAAGTACGTAGTAGACACATACATACTTGTAGTGTACGTATAGGCTATAGCTGGGAAGCAATATGACAATGCACTTGAGCAGTGAGTGAGTGCATTTCATTAATGCGATGCGATGCGGTGCGTGAGATCGAGCACAGCCGACAACGCACCAATGCTGTACCCCCCATATCTGAGACTCTGACACGAAATTTGACTTTCTGTTCGGCAAAATACAGTTGCAACTTTGCGTAGTCGTCTCAGGATACGATGACATTACATCGGCCCCTCGAAGCAAAAAGAGACACAACAGCATCATGGAGTAAGAATACCTCTAGCCCTTGAGTAAAATGGCGAAAATGTTTAATCCAAAGGCCTACTGAGTATGTAACAAAGTTACCTGACTCTTTTGGTTACTGTTGATAGAGGTCTCAAAGTTTTCTTGACTACCAACCTACCTACCCTTGAATAAGGTGTGTAGATGTCAATTGAAGGTACGCGCCGCGTCCGCGTGCAGCGTCCACATGCGGAGCCTACGGTAGGACGTCCCGCATATTCCCCCCCATTGAGGTGCAACGACCGTGCTACCATTACCTCGATCCACAAGCCAAGGATCCACGGCCACTCACCGACTCCGTAGCTCTTACGCTGCAGTTTGAGACATTCAAGACTGAGCCCTGTGTGTTTAATGAGGTGAAAAGCTAAGGTACAGGGCTCAACGACAGTGACGGGGGAAAAGAGGATCAATGTACTCCGTACAGAGGGTGTTGTCGCTCAGGTCTCAGGATTGAACAGACAGGGCCTCGTATTGTGATTGCGTCCTTTTAGATCCAGGCCTGCACTCGTACAAGAGACGGACGGGTACCGTAGCACATCCAAGGGATCCTGCACGTGGATCTTTGTCCTGTGGAGCTACACTTCAGAGCTCTTCGCAACTACAAGCAGGCAAAGAAACACCACCGATGGAATGAGACCAAAGCCAAGTTGATAACTTTCTACAACGAGGCTAGGAATGTCTCTGATCCCACAGGGCCAGTAAAGAAGAGGTCCGGATCGCTGGATTCAGGCTGTGAGCGAGTGCCAATAATATCACACCGACATTTGCCAATCGTTTACATCAATTCAAGGTTGCCATGATCCCCTCAGCCAGCTTCGTTTCACTGCATTGCATGTGACCAAGAAGACGCAAATTATTTCGTCACGTGTCCATACGTTGGGTTTTAGATACCTTAGGTTAGGTACTGTGAGGCTGAGATGTTATTGCTTCAATACCTGAGCTTTGGAAAGAACCAGAACCAGGTACCGAAGTCCTGATGAAGCTGGAGATGTTTGAGGCCTGCCCACTGACATCAATATACAGCCTTGTTACGGTGGTATATCGATAGCGTATCGATTAGTCGGGCATGGGCACTAACTAACTACCTAACCAGCAAAATGCCTTACCTTGCTTTGGTGACCGCTCTTCGTGAGTCAAAGCAGGCTACCTCTTTGTGAATTTGACAGAAGCTCATCAAGAACTTTGCAGCTTTGAAAAGCGCCTTGTGCCCCGTTATGCCGGCCGTCGGGATGTGAATAACTCGGGGCTAATTTTAGCCCAAGCCGGCTTGCCAGCTCATCCACACACCATCCAACCCGGACAATGATCGGCCGACAAGAAAGAAAGAGAGGGGTGAGAAACACGGTTTGTGTTTCGACCGCGATTTGTGTCGTCACTCTGTGACAGCTCGCGACAACTTGTTTGCTCGTTGAGCTGAAGTTGCGAGAGAGAAGAGGTAGCCAAGTATTGGGATACAAGATCTGGAGAGAAGCGGTCTAGAAAAGAATGATAGAAATGATGTACTAGAGCGGGAAAACACCTAGACGTAAGAAGCAAGACAAGCTGGAGGCCCAGCACCCACCTGGAAGCACAGTAATATAGGTACTTGTAATCATCTTCTATCCCACCATCTCCTCATTCCTCCAACAAGGCAAGTTTACCTGTGTCAATGCTTAATCGACCTCACAGCGGGGGTTGTCGAAGAATCAGATAAAGAAGTTTGATCTTTTGGGGGTTGACAACTCGGAACACCGGAATAGAGGTGTTCAATGCCGAAGACCAAAGAGTTTAATAGAGTGACAGCTGTCATCATATCGACTGATTTCGACGAGTCCCATGAAAGCTTCAGTAAAATTACTTCTTCCTTGATGACTTTCCCTATTTGTAAATGTTCTCCAATGGTCTGAACGAGACGAGACAAATGTAGGTACATCGTAAATGTCTCGAAAGTTCAGGCTTAAGGTGTATTAGGTTTGGATTCACACCCTAACAGCCCAGCCACCACGATGATGGCAAAATAGACACCCCCACCCAAGTGGACCCACACAAACACAGACACCTCACCAGGCTGCCAGGGTTAAAAAAGAGAGGAAGGTGCGCTCCTTGCGTCACAATCTCTCTCCCAATCAAAACCTGACGCGGCTGGAGACCCACATTCGGAGCTGATTTATCCAGTCAAAGGAAGTCGTAAAAACAGACTGGATCCCGCCCCTCAAATCATCTCGTCGCATTTTCCCTCGTCCTCTCCTTCTTCACGGCCAATCAATCCTCCTGTTCTCGTCCACTCAACGAGCAATCAGAATCGCCCAAGGCCTCTCGAAACATTTGATTTGATTGACCTGTGTCGCTACCTTTATCCTCTGGCCATTCACAATTCACAAGCACTTCTTCCCTTGATTGGATCATACACGCGCGCAAGACCAGCAATCGCTCCCGCCCGCGAACCACAGACAGCCCAGTAAACGCTCTGTGCTCGCAAGCCCAGTCAAGTTCTGCTATTCGCTCAGCGCCCGCCTTATCACCCCAAAGGGCAACACATAACACGGCAGACTATTGCTACCGGCTTCAGCCCTATCAGCTAAGACCGACTAATAACTGAACTGTCCTGTCATCCAGGACTGCACTTCAGTGTTATCACTACGGACAGCTGGTTTCTATTGCTCATTCGGCAATTAAAAAAAAAAAAAAGAGCCCAGCTTGTTGCTCTCCAGCCCCCAAGCAATTTTTCAGCTCAAGGCCAAGGCCAGGACCGGGGCTCACTACTCTTCCTCAAAAGCCTCATCATTGTGCGATTACCACACGACGTACGACTTTACCAACCTTGACCTCTTTATCTGACCAGGTATCAAGACATTGATTCTCCCGATCATTTTGCTTCCTTTGATTTCCTTATCACAGCCTTGTTTTCAGCAACGCATTTCGCTTGGGTGATCCTCGACAAGCTCGCGCTGTGATCTCACCTGAAGACCCCCATACACGCGATTATCCTCTACAAGGCAGTATTGTCCAAGACGCGTCCGACTTGGATCGGAGAAAGTCAACAACCCTGATTCTCTGACAAGAATTTCCCTGCCGAACTCGGATAGTCTTGTCTTTGCACTGCCTTGTCTCCCCTTTAATCCCTGTTTCGTCTGCCAAATTCCCTTCCAAGCGCAAGACCATATTAATTACTTGCCGCGCTACAAGACGAGCCTTCACTCGCCCGAGACAACCCACCCACTTCAATTCAATTTAACCCACCTCGGTCCATCAGCAAATCAGCACCCTTTCGCACTTCGCTTCGCCTTTTCATCTTCACGACTTCGAAGCCTATCATCGTCAACAGCATCATAGTGGACATTTCCATTGGTCGCAATACCTGTCACCTGACAATTCTTGTCTGCGGATCTCGATTTTACCCCGGATTTGACTCTTGTCATCTGGCTTCGGAAACGAGGTTGTACGAGTAAGCCTTGAGCGCGCTCAGTATTCCATCAAACCGTGCACATACGCTCGCGTGTGCATCATATCCATAACAAAAGGTACGTAGAACCTCAGCTTCTATCACAATTGTTCAAACATTTTCCAAACCTCGGGCATCGTTCTCGTGTATTTTATCAACGCATTCGTCCACTGCTTGACCCCATCATCGAGAAACGTGAGCGCGTCGTGTCAACGCGGCCTTGTTGCCGTCATTTCACTCTCAAAACGCGCCTCCTCCATCAAGTGTTGGCTTCAACTTACATTTCATGCCGTCACCTATGGCTTATGGTGCAACGAGGATTTCTCTATCCTCTGGCGCCCACTAAGACCAAAGCTAGAGACGAAGTTGGCAAACTTGCACCGTAACTTAGACTGACAACACTAATAGCTTGTCACCGCACCGGTATCTCATTTGATCGGAACCACCCTTAACGTATGTATCACGTGTTTCTTCTGTTTTATAATGACTTGATCACAATTCTGTCGTTACACTGGAGCTTGGTTCACCAGTCCCAACCACAGCCCACCAGGTTGCATGAGCTTCTTTGCTGCTATACCAGCTTTCGCTTATACCAAAGCGAGATGTGCTACTTTGGCGAAACTCTCCCACTCACTCCACTACATAATCACTATTCCATCTATAAATCGAAGTAGTCCAGTGGCTACTTGGTCACACAAATGATGAAGTTGAAAAAGATGGATGCTCTTGCCTGTATCGATGCCCTTTGACTTCACAAACCTTCATATGTACGCCCGCCCACTCGACTTTTTATCATTCCTATGGCAGGCCAATACCCCGCTTCGGACCCTGTTGTGAGGCGCAAGGCGGCAGCTACCAGAATCTTGAGAGCGACTGGATCATGGCCGCCAACAAGACTGAAGCCTATGTCTTTGGAAGTTCAAGCGACGTTTCTTGACAAGGCAGCCTGGAAGTCCTCTTCATGTTGTCATGCGGCACGACGAACGGGCGTCAGGCCTGTCGAAGTATTTTGCACTCAAGACTGCCAGTGACATCAGTAGCCACGCAAAACGCTAGAATGAAGAGCCGCATGCTCTACCCCCAGGATTAAAATCTGCCCAACGAAGGAAGTCTCTCCTACTTTGAGGCCGCGAGCATCAATCATCTTACAGTACCTACTGCTCTGGGCCAAAAGCTAGTGGGTTGGCCGAGTGGGAGATGTGGGCCCGCCCATTGCATATTCCGTCATGCATGAGACGCTGAGCTGCCAACGCATCAAGAGTGGCTTTACAAAGCCCATCAGCACCCTTTACCCTTCCCGCCCCCGTTTTTCTACCGTCTCCTTTATCCTAGTTTAGCATATATACACCTCAGCTAACGCCTTTGGTTGGACAGATCTCTTACAACGAGCAACTGACCAGACAGCACCGTCTCTGCCACTGTTGCTTGTCTATCACTTTACTTCAGTCCTTGGATTCAACGATATTCATTCGTGTGGCTGTGTAAATAGTTTCATCAGCCACTCTAGGCAACATTGAGCCACAACTCGTTTCGGCCTGCCAGCTCACCCACGCGTACCCAATTGCCTTAGTGCGCCTCATTCCAGAGTCTCTTCGTATTAGAGACGGTTTCCAGCACTCGAGCCCGACTGCTCCCAGACGAACATCGGTTTCCATCATTGCATAGTCGACGATCAGTTCTTGCGATCGCATCTATTCGCTCTCTGTTCTCTTGCAAAGATCTTGTTGCAACGCCACTCGATAACGCGTCAAGTACTGGACAATTCTTCATTGATCTTTCACGCGGTCAACGAATAGTAACGCGACGAGGACGTATTTCCTCGACACTTAGTGATCAGACTGGATTCTTAGTGGAGAATGGACTACAGTCAATACCAACAAGGCCAAAATACACATCCCGGTTACGCGAACTCTGCTACTGCTAATAACATCGCTTCACCAACGAATACTATTCCCCAGCACACGGTACAATCCTCACCTGTCATCGCTTCTCAACAGCAGCAAACTCAACCACAAGGACACAACATGTACGGACCACAATACGGAGTGGCACAACAGGGCATGCACTATGCGATGCCCGGTATACAGGCCGCCGCGATGGCAGCAACTGCCGCTGCTTCTGGCACGAACTATGGCTATATGTCCTCAGATCCCAATATTCCTCAAAGTTCGCCTCGCATGGGTGCCAATGCCAAAAAGGACGGACGACAATCGCCTCGAATGAACAGCATGTCCCAAATACCTGGCCGTCGAATGAGCCAGGTTACGAGTCCCGGCGTCGCGACGGCGCCCATGATGAGCCATGCCGGTGCTCGACCAGGCGTTGCCCCATCTCAGATGCCCGCTCCTCAGATGCAGCACCCGCAATCTCCGGAAATGCCAGCCGCGAGCGGTGCAGAGGAGTCGCCACTTTATGTGAACGCTAAGCAATTTCATCGTATTCTCAAGCGTCGTGTTGCTCGACAGAAACTTGAGGAACAGCTCCGACTGACCTCTAAAGGACGCAAGCCATATCTTCACGAGTCACGCCATAATCATGCCATGCGCAGACCTCGCGGCCCTGGTGGACGTTTCCTCACTGCCGAGGAGGTGGCAGCAATGGACCGCGAAGGTGAGAAGAGTGTTGATGGCAAAGATAATTCTGCTGGGGAAAGCTCTGGCACTACGGGAACAAAGCGCAAGTCTGAAGCCGGCTCAGCCACCTCAAACAAGAAAGCTAAGACGGACACAGCCAGCCCAGGGGATGAAGATGAGGATGAGGGTTGATATTGCAAATAAACATCTGTATCACCTTCTTTCTACTTTTCAGCCTACCAGCGGTTTACGACGTCACGAAAGCACGATTGTTTCTTCTTTTCATCGCCACGCTGCCTGGAAGGGCCTGAATGGTTCCAAACAGAGCGAGCATTTCTTTTTGATCGGATGAGGTGTCTACAGTTATTGGCGGGTTGATGATATTGGCACCTTCGTTTACGTGTTGCGGCAGCATATACTGTTCAAAAACAATCCGGCACGGCGTCTTCTTGACGGGTTTCATTTTAATACAGCACTTCACTGGCAACAGCAGATCATCCCGGTTTTGGACGGGTGTGACCTTAGGGATAACGGATGGACAGAATGGATGGACGATTCGTTACGATGGATACCCCGCTTCATTATATCGTTCGATCTTTTCTCCTGCGTCTGCTGTCTCACTTCCTAACGTTCTGTTGCATACGCCAACATGGAACTGGTCCCTGGCATATGTCGGTCTGGCTACCGAACGATAAGCCATACTGTCACTGCGCTCACGGTTCAGAACTGGTCACCTCATGCAAGTGAGAATAGACGACGAATGGGAAAATCGGATTCAGAAAAGATAAAAGAAAGAGAACGTAAAGGGAACTCAGATGGACAAGATACTGTGTTACTTGCTCACTTATGAAGTGGCTTGGCCAACTTCTCACCATTGAATGAGGTCCTCAAAGGGGTGTATAGGTTTAGAGTCAGCGATGATGGTCCGGCGTTGGATCTGAAGTATAGGAGAAACGTGTTTAAGGATTAAAGCTTGTAAATGTTTGTTTTAATTTGATGACTTATGGGCCAAAATTGCTGTCATGATAATGTTCTCTCCCAATATTTTTGACCACCATTCATGATCTCACAATGTTGTCTACGTCACTGGAGAAACTGGCATTAGCGTGTATCAGTTCTCAGAGCACGAGGCTTAAACAATTGGGCTTGTTTAGCAGAAAAAGCATACATTCGAAACTCCGTATCGACAATGGAACTGGGTTAATCTGATAACTTCCGTATAGATACATGATAGTAGAGGCCTAGATGCCTATATCTCTTGCCCATCGTATCTCATAATTCGTAACCATAATTCGTAATCGTATCAAGGCACGATGATACTTGAACATCGTTGTCCTGTGAGAAAGCGAGAACGCCTTGAAGCCGTGATTGTTATACAAATGGGAAACCGATTACATCGCAATGAGGACCATAAACTTAACTAAACACCTCCGAAATCATCCCTCTCGACCTTCTGTGCTGACCTCTTACTCCAAAGTCTTGCTGCTATCCTCCCGAGCAATGTACCACTACTTCGTCTCACCCTGGCCGCTGCGATTGAGATATTATCAGGGACGTCTGTGATCTCTCGAGGCCGGCTGCGAGCTTGGGTCATGAGACGAATAGGTGCGCTGCTAATGGCACCAAGCTTGCGCAGTAGGACACCAAATGAGCGTGTTTGGAGGAAGGTCACGAGAAGCATGAAGGGGACACAGACGAGGATCATGGTCAGAGGAAATCGCCAGTCGGTTGCAGGGACTGTAAAGACCGTCATACCGAAGACAGACTGGCTGTTGTTAGTGGGGGCTTGTAAATATAACACTTTGCTAACGTACCGTGACAAAAGTAAGTGGTAAGAAGATCATACTGATCATTGTGAGGACTTTAATGTTGTCGCCCTGTTCAATAGCTCTCCGGCTTTCCTTGATGGAGCTTCCACTGAAGAGCTGATCTCGCAAGTTTTCGATCTCCTTACGGGTTCGTTCGTTGCGTTTGAGAACCTCTGTAAGCTCTTGGACAACTTTGTCAAGCTCACAGCGCAGTTTAGCCATGTGCTTACTGTAGGCAATCCCATCAGGCGAATCAGCTGCGTGATGCGGCCATAGAATCGGGTGGGTGCCGGCCCAGAAGCTGTCAGTAAATGTGTCGATATATGCCGCGATCATTGACTTGATACCCGTGTTCACAACAGCAAGGGTGTTGTACGCCCAGAAGTACCTTCGGATGTAGGTGAAGTGCTTGTCCTCGAATAACAGCTTGTCTCTGAGTTTAGGGTCAAACATGAATTCGGTCTGGAGGAGATGATTAGCATAGCATTGAGATATGGGGGTTTAGTGAACGTACTGGGGGGGTGATGAGCTTGGTGACTCGCTCATGGAGGATCAGATTTCGCTTTGTAGCATCACGGTACTCGGAGATGAGTAGGTCCAGAAACGCATATGGTCCATTGACATATTTCTTCTCCTGGAACTCCGGGCCACGGACAGTATGAGAATTATCAGGAAAACTCTGGATAGCAAGCAACTGCCATGGACCAAATGTATCGAATAGAACCCCTTCTCGAGCACGCTCTCTTCTCGAACGCATAGGGGGAGCTTTGTGAGAGTCTCCGCCGAGTGATAGAGCCAATACAGAGCCGCATTCAGCGATATCAATATGATCTCCGAGACGACTTTCCGAAGGTCTTTTATCGAAACGCTGCCAAGGAGCTGGCTCGAGAGGGTAACTGACAACTGTATAGTACTTGAATACAAAGAAGAAAGACTTCTGACGAACGTTGGGTGTAGGAGGGGTTGGTGACACCGACAGCCTGGCAGTGAGCGGCACCGGCGATGATGGGGCAACAATGGGCGAGTGAGAAGTTGCTTGGGAGGGAGGCCTCTCGTAGGCTCTAGTCATGAATGCATGAGTACGGCCACGGTTAGGCTCGTCAGAGAGGAGATGAGTGAGCAGCTCATTCATATCAAAGTGTGAAGACATGGTCCAGTGAAGTGCTGCGAGGATAAGAGGTGTAGGCTCTTGGACGATGCTACAAAATGTTAGTCCAACCTGATAGGTGTTATATGATGGAAGACGTACGTAATTCGGCCTGTAGAGGTGCCGCTTTGGTTGACTACCCTGATTGTTTCCCAAACCGTAGGAGCGTCGACATTATCAGCCGGAATCTCGTAGGGGCCTTCACCCGTGTACTTGACATCTGACTGCCCGTCTCCATCTCCGTCAGCGCTGAGTTTGGTGAGTTTACAGTTATGGCCAACCTCGTACACTTCAAATGTAGACTGACTATACTGCTCTCTCTCATACGCCGCAAATTCACGGAAGGATCCATCTATATCAATCTCGGAACGTCGTTTCATGATATCGTCTAGAAAGGGTGCCATCTCGGGGGTGAAATCTTCGGTTTTCAGATGCTGGAGGAGTTGACTATCGGCCCAGTCTGCCTGGCCGAGATGATCCCTGACAATGTTATGGGGATAGTCCTCAACCTCTCGCGTTGTGGTAGTAGCTGTAGTGTTATCCAGGAGAGGGAGAGGAATGAAGGAAACATCTTCGTCCTGCGCAAAGACAACGCGATGACTGCCACTTGGCGAACCCGTAAAGTGCTGAGGCTCAGCAGACAAAGATGGTCTTTCTCTTGTGCTCTCAAGAGTTGCGGCCCGCCCTCGCCGGAAGATAGGAGACAAAGAGCCCTCTGTAGCGAATGTTGGGCCCGTGGAAGCTCTCAAGGGTGGTGTGAATGGACCGTAGGGCTCAGGCATGGAGACACTGCTGTGAGCATGGCTTTCTGCTGTGTCTCGTCTACGAGCGACGAGGCCATCTTGAAGGGTTGTTAGAGCGCGTAGATATTGTTCGCGAAAGTTGTCGGTTGCTCTGACAAGATCATCTAGAGCCTGAGAGGAAGTGTTTGTGGTCATTGATGAGTTTCACGTCACTTGGCTTGACAATGGAAATATGCACATGATATTCTAATACTATAAAAGTCTCTGTCAAGAAAGCAGATGGAGGTGGAAGGTCGAGGGGTATTTCTATTCTTTCAGACTCGAGCCTGATTTCAAGTCATCGGCGGACCCCGATGAATGTTGCGGCTGAGCCCTACTCGGTCAACATCCATGGTCAAGGTTGAATAAGCAAAAGGATGGATGGTTGTGAGAGGAAAAGGTAGGGCAAGCGAAGATCCCTGAGTGAAGCAAGATAAGCTATGTCAAGCTCTTAGTGCGCCAAGTGACGCGGGCACTAACGATGACTCCGAGGACCAACAAGTGTTCGTCCACATGTCACGCACCCCCAGTCACTGGCATCTGAGACAAGGTACAGCTTTCAACCTTCTCTAAAGGGTAACCCAGTAAGTTAGCGAGTAGTCTGAATAGATCACAACTTGGTTATGGGCGATATTCTTCCCAGTGTGCCTTTGATCTGAAGGTCTATACTATGATTCTCATGGGCATCCGTTGCAGCACCTACCATTGTACATCAATGGGTAACTTCTCATGTCGTCAATTTGCGTATGTGTACGGATACACACACTATTGCTTCATGATAGGGCTGTCAAGAGCTCACAAGCCTCACTTGACCCAAGCCTTTGCTGAAACCCAATTCTTGATTTTGATATGAAGTGAGAGACCACCCGGGGAATGGAGGATCAATTCCATAGGACTCTGATAAGGAGCCTGTATTGAAAAAAAAGGCGTTTTGTCAGTCACCAACTCAGTTTGACGTTCGCTTGAACACGGCCTCTAGCGGTTGTCAACGGAACGCCATGATGGCCGCGATGCGGAATTGGATATAAGGCATCTGCTTACTCTACAAAATTACCTGTAGTTTAGAATCTGTCTCTAACATTGTACGTCATGCAGCCATCTCCTCTCACAAACCGGGCGACCCTGAGCGCGGATGACTGAGAGGGTGTACTATATCGCGGGGGTTAGAGTTTCACAGCATCCACGTGCCGAAATTCATCGTCAGAACCTTAGATTATCGCTGACCAACATGGTGTTGAGCAAATGCAATTACGTTTGTCATGTGCCATTGACCAGTCGTCGACTACTACAATGCATGCGCTGCTTCCTACTACTGCACTGTTTATTTGAGCCTCACTATACTGACTGAAATACAACTGACAGCTGCATGTCTTGCAATAATAGGGTTTAGTTCATACTCCTACATGTCCAAGAGATAGCCTAATGTATCCTCTCGACTACCTAGTACCTTAGCTCTATACCCAACCCGCCCGCCTGATATCATTCCCTTTCATGTCTTCATAACTCTATAAAACAAACAAGTCCCAGCCGACGTATTAAGACCTCTCAGTAGCATTCATTGTCCAATGCCTCGTTCGCATCGCAGCCAAATCACACGCAAATATCCTTGTTGGAGTGCTTAAGAAGCGACACTCACGGGCTTGGCGGCTGATGCGGCGGGCTTCTCGGCACTGTCAACCTCCATGGCATCACCATCGGCCTCAGCCTCGCCCTCTCCTTCCTCTTCCTCTTCAAGCTCCTCCTCACTCTCGCCCTCAATGTCGACACTGCCATCATCGGACAGCTCCTCCTCATCCTGAGCGTTCTCTCCTTCGTTCTCCACACCAGCCATCTCTGAATCCTCTCCGTTGCTGGCCTTGGCCTTGGAGCTAGACTCAGCCTCGTCAGCTTCAGCGGCTTCCTCCTCCTCAGCCTCTTCGGCACCGTATTCGTCGCCGTCGGCGACAAGATCAGCCTCGGGTTGCTCAGGAGGGTATTCGGCGGGAGCAGATGCCTCGGAATCCCTGGAGTCGTGTTAGCTTGAATACATTATCGCTTGCTGATTTGTCGACTTACCACTTGATGGCAAATCGAGTCACTCGGGGCTTCTCAGCCAATACATTGCGCTTCACACGCTCAATAATGGGCTTAGCCGGGGGTTCAGCGTTGAGCTCCTCCGAGTCATATTCGTTGTTGACGTAGTAACCGACGCGAATGAACTCACGTCCATCGTAGGCGCAGGTCAGGAGAATGACGGTAACACCGAGAATCTCTGCATCGGGAATTCGGGCGGTTTTGGGAGCATCGGCCTCGAAAATGAATTTGTTGACACCAACGGGGATGGGACCGACGAGAAGGGAGTCGAGTTCTTGGTCGTACTGGTCACTGAGAAGTGTTAGAAGAAGCGGTGTAAGGAGGGGCCCTCAATCAAGCTGGTCCATACCTGGTAGCGGATCCAACGTAAGTGAGCTTCCACTCGAGATCTGTTCCATGTTAGCGCTGTGGTTTTTTACCTTGCAAAAGACCAAAGTTGCACGAACCCTTCTCTAGCGGCTCGAGGCATTCGAAAGTAATCTCAAACTCGTACTTGTCGGTGAACTTGGCTGGGTTGTTCAGGACATTAACGCCCAAAAGCGAAACGACAGACATTTTGATGAAGATGGGGGGTGTATGAACTGGGTACGTCGTAATCAGGAGCACACTGCAGTGGCAAAAATCGAGGTTTTAAAGGAGAAGGGTGAAAAAGAACGAGAGCACAAGTGTCTGGTTCTTTACGATGTGTGAAGGTTGATGTGGGGAGAAGCGCGATGTGAGATGCAAGACGCAAGAGAAGAGAGAAAAAGAGAGGAATAGAAAGTGGGTGGTAGTAGTAGTAGTTGTTTGATGAAGAGCGTCGTACTAGTCTTAATAGCAGTATGCGAGCATGGGTAAAAGAAAACAAGAGCGGATCGATTTCTGGTTGCGACGGGAGATGACTTGCCCTGGGCGTCAAGGTCCAAAATGTGAGGAGCGACAGTGGGACGCGTTAGCGGTCACACCCGCGTAGAGAGGTTGCGTTGGGGACGCGACCTCCCTGAATGGAATCCCAGGACCTCATCTCAGTCATGTGACCTTGACAACTATTGTTTGATTGCCTGCGTTGTCCAAAGCCCAACAGGGCAGTCTTTGAATATTATCTCTTCTTTTGAGTAGGTGGTCCTATGGTTATAAATCTGATGTGAGTTTATGCAAACAGGGCGATCTGTTAATTTTTCTGACAACACACTCATACACAGTGCTACCTATTCTCATCAATCTTAGGTATTTCTTTCAAATACCTGCATCAAAAGCCTGTCTGTCCATCTCTCTAGTAGTGACCCACTAAAGTGCGGCTCTTGAATACCAAGTTCGTTCACCGCCTTAGACGTTCTAAGCCCAACCTGGTTCTGCCGCAACTGCTTTGTTCAAGATTACTGTTCTTTGTTTGAGCTATCAGACTTTGAGGCGCTCGACCAAAACCATCCACGCGCAGCTCGACGCACGACCAGTTCCCCAACCCGGATCGATTGCACGCCTGTCTTTGTATCGCTGTCTTTGATTTTCTCTTCAGGCGCTGAATTCAGACATATATCATCCGGAGCCAGCTGGCGTAGCTCCTGGAGCTTGCCTCGTTCGCGACAGACTCTACTACCCGTTCGTCTCGTATCATCAAGGATTGAATCATTTTCGACCGGGCCCATCGCACCCCTTCAATCGAGATACCCGTGACTCTATCGAGTAGCGACCGCTTGCGTACTCTCAATTCTGAGCTCCCGATTGCCGTTCGCGACTTGGACATCATCTTCTGATTTCACAGGTCTCCGCTGACGCGCCTTTCGAAATCGCTTGCTTCTTGATCGAGACTTGGCAGCACGACCTGTTTCTTAAAATCGCAGGATGGCTTCCGAAGGTGCTTCATGGGGAGGAGAGGATACTAGCGCGCCGGGTTTTCAAGTTCAGCATAGCGAGGAACAAGTTGATAACTACGCTCAAGACTCTCTTGCTTCTGGTGACGCTGATACAGCAGATAATGGTACAGAAGATGATGGGGGAGAATATGATCCAGAGTCAGTCACCATCGGTACACCTGCGCCGGTTACTGAACAATCTGCGACCACTGCTCAACGTCAACCTTCCAAGCCCAAGATGTCAGGGGGCTTTATTGTTGAAGCATCCGATGACGAAGATGAGGGCGAAGATGAAGCTAACCAGCCTTCCAATACTGCTCCTCAATCGGAAGAAGTGCCCTCGCCCCCTCATCCTGGCCGTTCCACTGCATCTGATGAACCTGCTCAGCCAGCTCTAACCCATACACCTGTTCCTCCTGCTGTCCCTTCCAATGTGACTCCAGTTTTGGCTGGTCTCGATCCTGTTGCTCTCCTCGAGGCCCGTGTTAAAGAGGACCCTCGTGGGGATATGGATGCTTGGCTTAACTTGATCGCCGACCATAGACGCTCAAGCCGACTTGATCTTGCTCGAAGTACCTATAATCGTTTTCTCGAGATATTTCCACAAGCTGTGAGTGAACCTCATTTCTTCCAGTAATATGTATTGACAACATCTACCAGGCTGACGTCTGGGTCGAATGGATCGAGATGGAGCTTGGTCTCGACAACTTTGTCGATGCTGAACAGCTTTTTGGAAGATGTCTTATGACCGTACCCAATGTCAAGCTGTGGACAGTCTATCTCAACTATATTCGCCGTCGTAACGATCTCAACAATGATCCTTCGGGTCAAGCTCGCCGAACTATTACCCAGTCCTATGAGTTTGTTATCGACAACATCGGTGTGGATCGAGATTCTGGCAATATCTGGCAAGATTATGTCCAGTTCGTCAAAAACGGCCCCGGCCAGATCGGTGGTACAGGTTGGCAGGACCAGCAAAAGATGGATCAATTGCGCAAAGTATATCAACGCGCTATTTCTGTGCCCATGTTGACCGTCAACAATCTCTGGAAGGAGTACGACCAGTTCGAGATGGGACTGAATAAGATGACTGTATGCTTTACTTCTTTGCCTACAACAGCATAAACGCTAACATTATTAGGGACGCAAATTCATCCAAGAGCGCTCGCCAGGCTATATGTCCGCCAAGAGTGCCAATATTGCTTTGGACAACATCACCCGGCACCTCAGACGCACTAATCTTCCCCGGTTACCGCCAGCTCCAGGGTTTGATGGGGACCAGGAGTTCAGAGACCAGGTCGAACTGTGGAAGAAGTGGATCGCTTGGGAGAAAGAGGATCCCCTTGTCTTGAAAACTGATGAGCCCAAAGCATACAACCAACGGGTACTCTACGTCTACAAGCAAGCGTTGATGGCACTCCGTTTCTGGCCGGAGATCTGGGTTGATGCGGCAGAGTGGTGTTTCCAAAACGACATCCGGGAAAACGACAAAGAGTTGGGCACAGAATTGCTACTTGAAGGCATTCGAGCAAACCGTGAAAGTGTCTTGCTTGCCTTGAAACATGCAGACCACATTGAAGTCAACTATCCTAGCAAAGAGGTCGACAAGGCCGAGTTTGCCCAGGCCGTCCGAAAGCCATACGATGATGTTCTCGAAACATTGTACGAAATGGGCGACAAAGTCAAAGAGCGGGAGAAGTTGGAGGTGTCCACATTGAGACAGGCCGCTGCGCAAGATCTGGTTCAAGCTTCCATCGAACACAATGATGACGACGACGACGAGGAAGACAGCAAGCCTAAGCGTTCGCCCATGGAAGAACGCATTCTTGCAATCCAGAGGGGATATGCTGCTGAAACACAACTTCTGTCCCGTACGATTTCCTATGTCTGGATTGCTCTTGCAAGGGCCATGCGACGCATTCAAGGCAAAGGCAACCAGTCAGAAGGTGGTTTGCGCAAAGTCTTCACTGATGCACGCCAGAAGGGACGACTCACAAGCGATGTCTACGTAGCCGTTGCTCTTCTTGAGTCTGTTGTCTACAAAGATCCTGTAGGCGCCAAGATCTTCGAAAGAGGCGCCCGTCTGTTCCCCAACGATGAGATGTTCATGATAGAATACTTGAAGTATCTTCATTCCAAGGATGACACGACTAGTAGGTTTGGAATACCCAAAGAGGCAACAATTGAAACTAATCACTTGTAGATGCGCGAGCCGTGTTCGAGACTTGTGTTACCCGATTGGTTTCCAAACCAGAGACTCTCGCAAAGGCAAAGCCGCTTTACGCGTATTTCCACAAATACGAATCGCAGTATGGCGAGCTATCGCAAATATCCAAGCTGGAGGACCGAATGGCAGAACTCTTCCCTGAGGACCCCAAACTGAAGTCTTTCGTTGCCAGATTTTCATCCGACAAGTTTGACCCAGTTGCTGCCCCTATCATAATTTCGAAGGCAGTGCAAATGAGGCCAAAGCAAGTCATGCCCACTATGGTCGAGCAGCCTATCTCACTGCGAAACAGCCCCATGCCAGCGCGACAAGAACAGAGTCCCCGTCCTCAGTATGTTCGGGCAACTGCTTCTCCAAAACGGCCTCTTGCTGTAGACGATGATGAGCTTAACCCCCCCAAACGACTCGCTAGAGGAGTGTCGCCTCTCAAGGGTGCAGCCGGCCGCCGCCTTGACCAGCAGCGCCGGAACCAAGCATCAGCGTTACACAGGGATATCACTTTCCTTCTTAACATCCTCCCCCCTTCTCAAAGCTTTGACGCACAACGTGTGAACCCCACGGCCATGGTCTCTATTCTCCGGGACGTCCAGCTTCCTGATGCCGCCACGTTGAAGGCAACAGGCGGTGGCCAGACACGCTTTGGTAATTCCTCTCACACTAGACAACCTTCAGGCGAGTTCGGCAGCAGGCCGCTGAGCCCATATGGAAGAGTGGCATCTGCAGCCGGCGGGTATAGGAACTCGCCGCTACGGCCGGAGAGTGGAAATACCTTCCAAGCCAATCCCTATCCTCCTGACCCGAGCGGCCAACTACCAATGTGGCCGCAAGTACCAGGTGGCTACGGCGCACCAGCACCAGGTCAGTTTGCAGGATATAGATTTCAATGAGAAATCACTCGAGAGGATGCCAATGATCGCTGATAAGGGATCTTGGGCTGTAAAAAACCTGATCTAATAATACCGGTGGAAAGGGTTTTTTGGATGACGTTGGGGGCCGTGGTGGGATTGTCTTTGCCTCGCGCGTTATGCATGGTATGGCGTTTGGGGGGGATCAGACATCGGAAGTGGCGGGTGTCATTGATATTTCGTTTGTTGAGAGGATGAGATGCAGTAAGATTATCTTCCTACTCAATTGGTATCAAGCAACTTCAATAACTTTTTATAATTGACTCGAGTCCTGCAATATATATGTGCTTTGTGCTTGTGCTTTGTGATCATTGTATCGTTTGTCGAGCTTTTAGCTGTGCTACGGCTGCAAACTGAGAATTGATGCCATAACGGATTGCTACATATGGGGCTGCATTTACCCATATACCAAACCCGGTGTCTCTAATTCTGTTTTCCGCGGCCCGCACGTTTATGAACACTACTGCCACAATATTTTACTGTTTGACAACGAATACACTGTTCTGTCCAACCAGTTGGGTTGTGGCTTTGACCAAATCGTCGGACCATCAAACACTTAACTGACACTCAACTTTGTTTAACGAGAAAAACGTTCTTACAAACTTTTAGCAAGCTTACATGAAGTCAGAAATGGCTAATTGTATTGCTGGATAACATTTGACATTGATGTATCCTTGTGTGTGATGATACTCGTAGCTGATTCCTGACACCTCATTGCCAGTGCCGCCATTGCTTCCTCAGTTCCTCAATGCATCACTGGATCCCGTCCATAATCTGCAAGTGTTGTTACAGTGACTGCCCTCAATTTTTCAGTGTAATTGCTGCCTGATTCTTGGGGCGTTTTGTTGATATCTTTTCTCCGTGCACATCCTGAACTCCTCTCTTTCTCTCCTCGTGCACCTCTTCACCTCCTTACCTCCTCAGCACCAGCACTCCATCCTAAACTCATCCTAAGCTTCAGCTTGGGTGCATAACACAGTGAGTCACTGCCTCTCCAGCTTCGCTCTTTCCTAGCTATATAATCCCCTCCTCTCTCCCTCTTCCTCTCTCCTTCCTTCTTCCTTCATCATCACCCCCGCTTCCTCCTTGCGCTTCCTCTTCTTGGGCAAGCACATCAACAACTCTAGCTTCTATCAAGCAAGCCTTACACAAGCACCAAACTTCTCCTGCTTGGCTTAAACAAAGCTCCTTTGCCCTCACAACAAATTTTCACATCAATCAGATTCCAAACCTCGTGCGCTTGCACAAACCTGAAAGCAAATCGCTTGCTTCCGCGACCGGTGAGTCTTCTTCCTTCTTCCGCTTATGCCAGTTCAGTTCAAGCACCCATTCCCTCACAGCTATAAATACCCTCTCTTTCTCCTCTTCAAAATCCTTTCTTCCCTTCAACACTTCCCTTCAACACTTCCCTCAACCCACCTACAACACACTTCAAACATATTCTACTTTCACTCAGTCCAATCTTTCTTCACCAATAATCTTTAACTTTCAGTCACTGACTCTTCCAGACACATCAGTCACCATGTCTGACAGAGGTCGCTCGCCTTCCCCGGCTGGGTCTGGAGGCCCCTCCGGCTCGGGACGACGCCCTTCTCAGTCTCCCGCACGTTCTGCGTCTGGCTCTGCTGGTGGTGGTGCTCCTGTCGGCTACCAGAAACCCCTTGGCTTTGATCCCGCCAAGCCCCAGGGTCAGGACAATCAAGGAAATACCCGAATGGAGTTGCCCCCTGACGCTTACGTGTCCGAGACCAAGAAGGACTTGTTCACGCTGCGAAATGGGCGCTTCAACACCGAGGGGAAACCCGAGCAGATCGAGGTCAACCAGTACAGGATGACCAAGTTCGATTATAACAAAAAGATCTTTCAATACGACGTAAGTAGCTTTCATATAAGTTCACATTCCATTCATTCTAACAAACACTACAGGTTTTCATCTCTCCCAACCCGGACAAAATTGGCCCCGTCATGAAGAAGATCTGGGCACATGACACTACTCGCAATGCCCTGAAAGCCTACAAGTTCGACATGTGGCTCTTCGATGGGAAGAAGCTGGCATGGAGCCCTGCTCTTGTGGAACGTGGCGAGGCTCGTTTCACTGTCGACCTTGACGAGGGCAAACGATCTGCTGGCGGGAGAGCTCGCGAAGGCGGCAAGTTTCTCGTCACTATTCGAAAAACTACCGAAATCCAAGTGTCTGCTCTTCAAGGCTATCTTGAACACAAGATTTCTTTCAACAACAGCGTTCAAGAGGCGCTGAACTTCATGGATCATCTTGTGCGACAGTGGCCTTCTAAGAACCTTCTGGCCATCAAGCGAAACTTTTACAAGGCTGGCCAGCCTGGAGCCCCTCTTCACGATGGAGCTATTGTCGAGGTTCACAAGGGCACATATGCTTCCATCCGTATGAGTGACAATATCAAGCAGAGAGGTGTTGGCCTTGGCTACAACATTGATGTTGCCAACACTTGTTTCTGGATTGGTAACCAGCCAATGGACAGGATGGCTTGCAACTTCCTCGCCACTCTGGATCACAAGTATGGAGGGCAGACACCTGGCACTCTCAATGAGGTGCTCAAGCCCGTCCAAGACCGCAAAACTGGACGCTGGGCCTCCTCAGATGCTTTCAAGCAGCTCCGAAAGATGCGTCGACTCAAGTTCAAGGTCAAGCACAAGGGTCGAAAAAACGAGGACAAACTGTACACCATCCAAGACTTTGCTTTCGATGAGAAATTCGGCGAAGCGGGCGCATCGGCCAGGACCATGACTTTTGAAAAGGACGGGAAAGACATCTCTGTGTATGAGTACTACAAGAAGGAGTACAACGTGACCCTGAGACTGTCTCATCTTCCACTCATTAATGCTGGAAAGGCCGGCATGATTCCTATGGAGCTTGCCTTCGTTGAGGACATGCAGCGATATCCTTTCAAGCTTAACCCCGAACAGACAGCCGCCATGATCAAGATTGCTGTCACCCGCCCAGCTATTCGCAAGCGAGACATTCATGCCGGAGCTGCTGCCCTGCAGATCGGCCAAGATCCGTTCCTGAAGGAGTATGGCGTCAACATCGAGTCGCAGTTTGCAAAGACCGAGGCACGCATTCTGAATGCCCCAATCGTCAGGTTTGGACAAGGTACAGCCGAACCCCGATTTGCTGGTCGCTGGGACTTGCGAGGCAAGAAGTTCTGGAAGCAGAATGTGGCGCCTCTCCAGAGCTGGGGCTTCATCGCCCTGGAGGTACCCGTCCAGCAAGCCACTATGCAGGCTTTTGCCAGTACCTTCAAGACCACCTACATCGGCCACGGAGGAAAAGTGACTGCCGATCCTATCCTTTTGCCTACACCTGGTACTCTTCGCTATGACGCTGCGGGTGCTATCGCTTACGCCCATGAGCAGATCACGAAGCAACGGGGCTACACCCAGCTCTTGTTTGTTATCGTCTCCAAGAAAAACAGCGGAACTTATGAGCGCCTCAAGAAGTCTGCGGATTGCAGATTTGGTATTCTTACCCAGGTCGTCCTCGGCAACCACGTGCAGAAGAACAATGGGCAATACCATTCGAATGTTTGCATGAAGGTCAACGCCAAGCTGGGTGGTGCCACTTCCTGCACTCCTCCTTTGTGGAAGACCTCTACATTCTTCCCCGACACCCGCCCTACCATGATTGTGGGTGTTGATGTATCCCACGCCGCTCCAGGAGGCGTAACCCCATCCACCGCCTCGATGACTATGTCTGTGGACAAGGATGCCACTCGTTACGCCGCAGTTGCTGAGACCAACGGGTACCGTGTCGAGATGCTGACCCCCTCGAACATTCGATTCATGTTCGGAGAGCTCATCCCTCGTTGGAGAGCCAACCACCAAGGACTGGTTCCTAAACACCTGATCTATTTCCGAGACGGTGTAGGAGAGGGACAATTTGCGTACGTGTTGGACCAGGAAGTCGAAGAGATCAAGAAATATCTTCGCACGATCCTTCCTGCTGGACAGATGCCGAAGTTCACTGTGATTGTGGCTACCAAGCGTCACCACATTCGTTTCTTCCCTCAGAAAGGTGATAAGAATGGCAACCCTTTGCCCGGTACTCTGGTTGAACGAGAAGTCACGCATCCTTTTATGTTTGACTTCTACCTCAACTCACACGTCGCTATCCAGGGAACTGCTCGACCGGTTCACTACCACATCATCTTGGATGAGATGAACATGCCAGTGAATGATCTACAGAAGATGATTTACCAGCAGTGCTACTCGTACGCACGCTCGACCACCCCTGTGTCACTTCATCCGGCTGTCTACTATGCGCATCTCGCTAGTAACCGAGCTCGCGCCCATGAGAACGTCAACTCTAGTGATGGTTTCCGAATCGGTCCCAAAGGCCACGAGATCGCTGCGGAGAAGCAGGCGCATGGTACCTCCACCGGCCTTCCTAACAGGAACGTTGAGGCACCCCCGTTGATCCGCCTTGGTGGTGCAACTAGCCAGACGCCTCAGGATGGTGAGCAGCGACAGAGAGACTTTTTCCGTGGCACTATGTGGTACATCTAATATGTGATGGAGGATACCATGGACAAGAACGTGGATGGTGATGGAATGGCAGATGTGATGGGGTGATGAAAGTGGAGAGTTGATCGCTAGGGCGGCGGGAAGGGCATGGACAATGCGAGCGATCTTGATTTCTGGTGTATAAGCTAGCAGATGCAGCTTTGAGGAAGCACAGGATCATATTAGACCTAAAAGGGGCGACCGGTTTGGCGGGGAGTGGCGGTGGAGGTTGATTTTACTTGTTCATAAAATAGCTCTTGATCAATTATATCCAAGGGATCTTGACATTGTTTACTGTCCGTAAGTGTGACTCGTGTTGTGTAGAGATCGTGCCAGTCTTGTGCATAGCTAATGTGAGATTGAGGACGGAGATTGATCTCGTCTGACTTGGCTTCGATAGAAGGAGGAGAAAACTTACTATTTACAGGAGTATATAAGTTACGTCTGCACAGTTGACTATGAATCTATAGTGCTATGAAACTGATGGTGGATCACGAAGCGATAGAGGTCCATGAAGAGCTGCGAATCCATAGATTATTAAAATGTGGCGCTTGCGAGCCGTGGAGAGATTTGGATCCTCTAGCTATAAAGAGATTGTGAGACAAGTATGAGAAAACATCTAGAAGCGTTTGGCGGTCTGACTTGGGGGGATTCCAACTACATCCGACGTAGAGTTGCGATGCCATCTGCCTGAGTATCATGGACCATATTCATGAAGACTATTCAGAAGGCGCAGTAGTTACGCTTAAATGGGCCGACGGCTCGATTTTAGTATATTCAAGCCCATAATCCAATAGATATCCATCGAGATCTCGTACTGGACACTGTTCTATCCCAGCGGTTTGATCAAGGGAAACCTCAGTTTCTTCCAGTAAATCATTATAGGGTATCTTCTGGTAGGAACAGAGCCATCTCAGAGTTGCTGCTAACTCGTTGCTTAATTCAGACATCGAAAACGAGCATGTTGATCCCTTCGAGGTGAAACACAGCCATTCCTGACGTGGTTGGCTATCCCGATCAGCCAAGACATTTTCTGTTCTGTTAAGCTCTCGTTCTGGATGTCTCAAACCCAAGACAAGCCTGAAAGCGGCATGCTACATCATCGGGAGCCTAAAACGGCGCGTTGAGAACTGCAAAAATTGCCCGAGATGGATGGTTTCGGAGGCTTGTCTAAGATATTCATCTCTGATCTTCTGTTCACGAATAGCCAAGAAAATCATGACCACAGTAAGTCCAAGGACCTGGGCCTGGATCAAGGATAAATATTTCTCTCTTCCATCTCTTTCTGACTTCGAATCGTTTTACTCAACCACTCACTCACTTACTCCTTGTGTGTTCCTAGTCATTCTTTACTTTGTTGCAACATGATTCGACCACTCTTCTTTGCTTACATCTTTGCTGCTGGCGTTTTCGCACAATCAACTGCTGATCCTGCTCTGACAAAAGACGGGGCGTTCCAACATCTTGGATGCGTTGCTATTAGGCCCGGCACCTTTCCTCGTCAGTTCGATCTGGGTCAAGCTGTGTGTACTTCATCATGTTCATCAAACGGCAACATTATCGGCTTCCGTGGAAACAGCTGTGTCTGTGACCGTCTTGACCTCTCACCAGGGCCCATCGCCTACCGCGTTGTAAAGGTTGATGACGCTCTCTGCAATCAATGGTGTGACCCAGCCGACAGGTCCAAGGGAACCTGTGGAGGAGCCACGATCCAGGGATGGCCCATCTACGACCTGTACAAGAGAAACAATGCTCAGATCGTATATGAGGCCTTCCCAGGTGCTACTCCTACTCCTGCACCTACTCAGCCCATCCAAACTGGCATGCCCATTCCCAACCCCAGCCCAAACCCTAAGCCAGGTGATGTCTGGCACGAATGCCCACCCAATGTTGCCAACTGCCCTTATCGCAACAAGTGCCCCGATGGCAGATGTCAACTCAAGCCTGTCGTTCAGCCGTGCCGCGGATGTTCTTATAACGGTACTGGTAACTGGACTGCTCCGACTTGTCCTCCTGGAGGCTGCAATCAAGGTCCCAAGCCTGTTCCAGTTCCAATCCCCGGTGGAAATGGAGGAAGTGGAAGCAGCGGAGGTAGTGGCGGCAACGGAGGGAACGGAGGTACCGGAGGCACTGCTGGAAACGGAAGCAATGGTGGTAATGGCGGCAGCGGGGGATCTGGAGGGAATGGCGGAAACGGTGGTGACGGAGGTAACGGTGGGAATGGAGGTGACGGCGGTGGATCGAGCGGATCCAGTGGCGGCGACGGGCATCACGGAGATCAACCTCCTGTCATCGTCAACTCGGCCGTCAAGGCTCAAGGCGAACGCTTCATCCTGGCTCTCGTTGTGATTTCCTTGGCCTTCACTCTTTTATAGGCTTGGGGATGGATGACGTTACCATTCTAGGGGAGTTAGAGGTGGCTTTTTGTTCTTGTAATACACTTAGTATAGAAAAGGGGCAATAGGGGTTAGATACAGCTTTGGCTTAATATAATATCACATCAGCAAGATATCGGGAGCAATATGTCAAATGGGGGACTATCGAAAATCTCTTTCTTCATTTTACTTCTATTTTGGTGTCGTGTGGCCGACTCGCAGGATTGTACATTTTCTCATATGACGAGCATGTCTTTGGACGTCGGAAAGTTCAATTAAGCAATGATCTTCTCCTTGCACTCGATACTACGCCCATTTAGTAAGATGACTGCAATGAATGTAATTGTGTAACTCACCCATGGTCTGCCTTGAGCTGCTTCATCAATGTCCTGGCAAGGCTGGGGTACACAGGGGCGACAACGCCTTTATCTGTGATAGTACCGTCGAGAACCATCTTGGTAGCTACAGAATTGGTCAGCATGTATGAACTCGATCACTCAATCTTGTAGGGGGAACATACCAACACCACAAGGGACACCGACAAGCTTGGACATGGCGGAGTAGCCACCGGAACCCTCAGGGGCACCGTACTCGATAAGGGTGGAGGTCCAGGTGTTCTGGCTGCCGTCCTTGTTGACAACCTCAAAAGTGTGTTGGAGGAACTGGAAGTAAGTTAGAGTGGGACTCCAAGTTTGAGTCAAGCTCCCTGTTGATACTCACCACAAGATCGCGCTCGCCCTCCTCATAGGCCATCTTCTGCTCAAGAGTGGCGCACAGGGTGTCGAGGGCTGTTCCGCGAGGGGTGGTCTTGGCATCAGAGAAGACACCAACTGTAATAGTGTATCAGCATACGCTCAAAAACGACCGTTAGCACTTTAGACTCACTCCACTTGAGTCCAGCCAGCACTTGGCTCTTGACAGACTCGTCGCTGATAGAGGTCTTTGAGAGAACAGCCTTGATCAGATCCTCCTCGTTTGATGAGCTAGCACCAATGAACTTCTGGAGGGCCTCCTTCCAAGGAATAGCCTGCTTGAAGAAGTCTTGCTCATCAACACTGAGGAAGCCAATGTCGACAAGAGCCTTGACGAACTGGGGGAAACCATTGTAGCGAATGGTTCCCCGGACGACGGTCTCAGCATCAGGAATGCGGTAGCTGTGGGGTCAGTCACTGCCATTCAAAGTAGTTCTCTCTGACCTACCGCTGACGGTAACCAGTGCTGTCACGGTTTCCATAGGCAACGAAGTTGTAACCCAAGTAGCCGGTGTGGTAAGGCTTAGCAGTGCCCATGAGGTCGACACCGGTGATGTCAACCAGCTTGTTGTCCTCGTAGTACTTGGCGTTGTTCTTGAGGGCTAGAAGGACACCCCGGCTGCTCCAGCTGAACTTGTAGCCTAATCGTAGTTAGTGACGGCGGCGTGAGTCATGATCGGGGTCTGGAGTACCTAGGGGGTTGTTGGAGTCTGAGAGTTGGTTAGCTGTGATCATTGACCATTGATTTGGGATACATACTCTCAGGGGCGGGGAGACCACCGCAGAAGCTCTTGAAGGACTTGATCTTGCCACCCTCCTGCTGGATGCGGTCGATGAAGTCGACAGCGTAAAGGTGGTCGACACTTATATGTGTTAGTGAACGTTTAGAGTCGTAGATGGTCGAGAAGCATACCCAGGGTCAACCTGAGATAGTCAGCAAGCTAGAATTGGAAGACAGGATGCCAGCACTTACACCAATTTCGTTCAGGACTGTGATGCCGGCGGCCTTTGCCTCCTCGTGGAGCTCCTCCATAGCAGGAGAGACGTAAGAGGTAGTGACGACATTCTTCTTAGCCTTGATAGCGGCCTTGATGACGGCAACGTGGTATGTGTAAGGAATCAGAGAGATGGTGATGTCGTGCTTAGCAACAGCCTCCTCGAGAGCAGCGGAATCGTTGACGTCGAGGCTAATGGCGTTGGTGTTGTCGAAAGTTCCAGCGAGGTTCTTGGCCGAGGCGAGAGTACGGCAAGCAACAGTAACGTGGACGCCAGCCTTGGCGAGGACTTCGACGGCAGGGGTGGCAACGAAGCCGGAACCGAGGAGGAGGGCGGATTGAGGCATTGTTGACGATGAATTGATCTGTGGTGTTGTTGTAATAGAGAGATTCTCGTTGGAAGCAAAAGAATTTCCAAGAGCTCTTACTCAGTCACCGAAAATGTAAATGTTCTGCCCCGCATTTTGGTAGGTGACGAGGGGACCTCCCCTCCCGGCTTTCGGAGGTCGAGGAGCTGTAAAGATACCGTAGGTATTTTCCAACCGATACCGGGGCCATCGAGTACAGGAAGTAACCCGTAGCAAAGCGTAGAACTGGCGCTAAGAATCGGATTTGAGCCTGGGGCAGGCCTGTAATGTCTTTGCTTTGTGACGAATCGCGGGTAAAAGTGGGCGCCCTGACGATGTAAAATAGACGAGTTTTTGCTGGTGTCTAAAGTGGAATGTGTTCCCGAGATAAAGACACTAATAAATGTAAGTAGAGTTTATATACAAGACAAAACACTCGTTCCTGCAATCCATATATCAAATGGAAAATGGAATCAGGCTATGCACATCAATTTTCAAAGCACGAGTCAGTCTGCGGCAGATAACAACGAAACCAGACCAGAACACCCCTGTAAGACGAATCACACAAGGCTCAATTGGTCGATCACGGGCCTGCAATCTCTGGCGAACAGTCCAGGGAGTTGAAAATGCGGCCAGGGGATGGCAAAAAATTCAGCATTTGATGTTATTTGGCAAGACTTAGAGCATATTGGGTTAATCTGGGATGGATTTAGTTAACTCCTTGACTCCCTAGTTAGATAATTATCCTCGCAGCCTGATCCAAAGTCTTCGGGTATTTCAGCACCTGCAAGCAAGGCCTTCCAGTTTGCAGGCATGATAAACTGACCAAAGAGTCCAATCTGGATACATTGTAGACTGATAAATTTTGAACCGGGGGATTGAAAGTACACTCTGTAAACCCCCGGGCTTATGTAGAGACCCTCCCTGTACACGTCCATACTTGATTCATTGGCATTAAACTGCCACGTAATTGATGTGAAAATCGTACTTAGAGGCTGCTTTGAGGTTAGAAGAGTTAATAAGATGTTTAACTCAGTCACTGTTTGAGCCGTTAGATGTTACACGATCCAATTCGCTACCGGGGAGTACTCAGGTGACATGAGAAGCGGTTACCATAAGTCGTTGGTATTGCCGCATTTCAAAAGGTCAAGATGACCAAAAGCTGGATCGAAACTCAGTCAGGTACAAATATGAACAGACTTGACAGGTAGGGAGGGCATAACAAGGTGATGTATAACATTCAAAGCCAGGGATATGTAGCCGTCCCCCCAATCCTCACCGAGAGAGAGAACCACGCACACATTCATCATCTGAAAAACCCAGTACCATTGGTGTGGCTCATGTCTTAGACTGATGACAAAGAGAAGGGATTTTACCCTTCTCCCTTGTCCGAGTCTGTCCCACCTGGTTGTGTAATTTCAGTCCTCTACAGAGTCCGGCTTTTAAGCTGCATGATAATCAACGGCAACAACATGGATTAGTCAAGACTCACGCCCTGAGGTGAGATCAATTGCTATTGGTAGTTGACAGACTTCATCCGTGCTTTGTTATACCGCCTCCCTTTTTGTAATTTGGTGGACAGACCTCAGGTTACACAAGGCGTTATGCAAGGCTCAGGCCATTTGATTTCCATCAAGGCAGGGAGAATTACAATGTCACATTAACACTTGTCACATACTAGCACCAAGAAACACATTCTAACCAACAAAGGATAGTGTGGCTAACCGAGACGTATAGAAAACTCGTCATGAGAATGATCGCTGCGATACTTTAGGCAGAATAGCGCTAAGAATAGAACAAAATCCAAAAAGAGCAGTTTGAGCATTCAGTCAGCCTTGAGAGTATTTTATTGTTCCAGATCAAGGAAACCCCTCACTGCTAGCCATAATTAGAGGGCAACTGTTGGGTCTCACAATGGGTGAGGCTTTACCTGCCTGTGACCCAAAACTGACCCAACCTGACACAACTTGACACCTGTAAACGCCAACCTTGCAGTGCGGCATCTCACCGATACGCTACTGCATAGTAGAATATCCGCGAGGCGTCAATGGGAAATATAACATCGACCCGGGTGAGGAGACGACGCTAACATCTATGATTTGGTGGATCCGGCATTTCCATTTAGTCTCCCCGAATCCGAGTGACAACTTGGACCATCCATCGCTTATTGGAGCTTTGATGGCTCCATGCCAAGTTTCCCCGGAAGTTTGTATTTGACATGGCCGGATTTAAACAATTCTATGGGCCGAAAATGATGGCCTCTCAAGTGTTTCAGTCGAAAACGGAGAGGTATGGGGTCAGCTGAGACTTGGTCTCAACTTAGACTTCCATCGACCCGGTTAATCAGAACGCATGCGGGATGTGAATATATAAAAGGTCGATGATACGATTGTGAAGTCACATGCCGTGAACTTGAGGTTTGCGATGTCGAGTGATTAGTTTGTATGAAATCACCGATTCTGAAATTTCTGAAAGGCAAACTCATACCTATCAGCCAAGAAACTCTCAATTCAATTAGGAAGGCTCCGTGAAGATTTCTGCAGGTCTCCAGGAGGTCGGCTGGTGGCTCGGTCGTATGCTGTTGGTTGTGAACTTGCTTCCTAAGTTAGTGGGTGTGTATGGTCCTGTTCTGCCTAAAACAGCCCCCTATTTTTACAGATGCGTGCGGATTCATGGCACGGAGCTTGGTCCAGCACCATCATCTTTTGTGTGAAGCCTTGACCTTGCATCTATTATCAGCTTTAGTCGTCATGCAGGACTTAATAATGGCTGTTCACCAATGAATGTCTATTGGCAGATTCCTTCGAAGCAGCCTCGCCGCAGCGGTGAGTCCGAGAGGGCGAACCCCTTCCAACCGACCCGATCAGCCAAGAAGGCGTCACTCACTCGAAGTACTCCTTCTCCTTTGGTTCAGAGGTGCCTTCCTTACCCAGGTCAGCCGTGAAACTCAAATTTCAGTCATTATCTGTCTGTTCCCTCCGCCATCTTCTCTCTTGTCTCACTTGTTTTCTTCTTCCTATTTTTTTGTTGACTCCATCCCTCGTCATCTTCATCTCCTGCGAGCTTTTACTTCCGAGACATTCAAATCTCCCTTGATCACCCAAGACTACATACAACACCATGTTTCAGTCTACTTAGGTGCACATTAGTCTATTAGGCTAGTGCAGCCAGTTCACCCTATCTTCAGCAGCACCATGTTATCCCCCTTACTGATGCGTACACGCGAGTGTCGACGGACTCGCCTCGCCCCGTTCCGCGACTCCCTATTAACGAGATGGAGATTATGATGCCGGGATGTAGAGGAAACTCCGTCATCCCTCTGCCGTCGTATAAAATGCTTAGAACTTTCTCTGCATCTTCTTGCCGTCTTTACTCAAACAATCCTCAACAACAATCTCGGACGAGCACTCAGTACACCAGTTTCCCGAACTTCACGGCACAAAATTCTTCGGTTCTTTGACTGGAGCATGAAGCTCTGAATACATCTCATGATGGAAGATATCGTACAATCAGAGTAAGTTCTTGTTTCTATACTCTCTATCAGCGAACCTTTTAGCCCCCCGCAGGCTATGCTGTTGGAATCAAGTTCCTCCACTGACGATAAATTTTGTTCAGATGCGCTAGCTATGAAGAACGCTACTGGATTCGGTCGCAGGACGATTTGATCTGGTCCATGGAGAGACAATCTTCAGTCCAGTTGCATGCCTATCTCCGACAACCATCCAGGGACGACCCCTTTTCAGCATGGTCAACGACGCCAATTGATCCTTCCTCGAATCTTACCTTTCGGCACATCGAAGTACTGTTAAATCTTCGTATCACTTCATGCGTTGCATATATTCGTCGCCAAGTCCTCGTTCTCCTATTCCAGTCACATGTTCTTGTTGAGTCTCCAGCCCAGACGCATCGATGTCAGTCACCACAAGCTCCTACCGCAAACACTCAGCCTGATACGTACGGCATAGGAGCACAGTTCGAAAGGCCCTGAACTCATGGGTGGTCACTGCAATAGCTGTCATGCCATCGACATGATGAAGGACGTTGACTCAATGATAGCTGGGTATTTTCAGCGATCTACGAAAGATGCCCTAAGAAACGATTGGTTACTCATTTATATGCATGTACTTCCTGCCGTCATACCAGAAACCCTCGTCTAAAACTGTTACAATCACCCGGAAAGAACCCTTCTTTACACCATCTCTGCTGATTTTACTTGTTCTTATTTCCCCCATATAATTCTCTCCATGCTGCAGTTATCTTCCGATGACTATACTGTCAAACCAATTGCTTGAATAATCTATTACATTTGACAAATTAGTCTCATCTCACAGATATCACTGCTCGATGAGATGTGTCGACCATGGTCTCCTCATTATATTGCTTCACATGAAAAGTGTCTGATGTATTTGCGAATGTGCAAAACTTGATCTTAATATGTTCTGCAGTTATATTGAATTTTCGCACATACGACGCTGAACATTTATCATACAATCCGTTTACTTCATGCCTGAATCTTAACATGATAAAGTCACCTAGAGCTACGATCGGTAAAACAAACCTTCGATCTCTGATCGTGATGAGAATTAACTGGTCAAATAGCAAACCATTTTCATCATCAACTACCCTAAGCCTTTATATCACTCAGAGACTATCAAGCAGTCAGAGCTTTTGTCCCTCCCTCCCCCAACCCCTAGACTAGTC